>CAUYRH010093821.1:0-62264 GCA_963574655.1 Perodicticus potto
TGCAATCATGGGGTACAATGTGCTGGTTTCATATACAATCTGAAATATTTTCATCAAACTGGTTAACATAGCCTTCATGGCATTTTCTTAGTTATTGTGTTAAGACCTTTATATTCTGCATTTAGTAAGTTTCACCTGTACCTTTCTAAGATGCACCGTGGGTGTGATGCCACCAATTACCCTCCCTTCACCCATCCTCCCCCCTCCTTTCCCCTCCCTTGCCCCTTTTCCCTTATTCTTGTGCTATAATTGGGTTATAGCCTTCATATGAAAGCTATAAATTAGTTTCATAGTAGGGCTGAGTACATCGGATACTTTTTCTTCCGTTCTTGAGATCATTTGCTTAGAAGAATATGTTCCAGCTCCATCCATGTAAACATGAAAGAGGTAAAGAAAGAACAAAAGTTTTTAATTTTGACATCCAATATATCCACTTTTCTTTTTTGTTACTTAATTTAAAAAACATTCTTTCTCATTGACCAATAATTGTATATATTTATGGGGTTCAATGTGCTGTTTTGATATGTGTTTACAATGTGTAATGATTAAATCAGGCCAATTAACAAATTATTCATACACTTTTTTGTGGCAAAAACATTTAAAATCTATTCTATTGGCAGTTGTGAAACACACAGTGCATCATTATTTACTGTAGTCATCATCCTGTGCAATAGATCACTAAAGTTTATTCATCTCGTCTAACTGGAACTTGGATCAACTCATACCCTTTCCCTATCCAGCTCTTTCCTGAGACCCTGGTAAACACCACTCTACTCTCTGCTTCTATGAGTACAACTTTTTAAAATTCTATGTATAAGTGATATCATGTTGTATTTGTCTTCTGTGTCTGGCTTATTTCACTTAGCATAATGTCTTCCAGATTCACCCATCTTGTCATGAATGACAAGATTTCCCCCTTTTTAAAGGCTGAGTATTTTATTGGTATTTATACCACATTTTCTTTTTCCATGCACTTTTAAGATTATCATGCTTTTTGGGTCTTATTAAAGAAATATTCTCTAGTATGTCCTTACAGAATAGTCATCATTTTAGCTCTTATGTTGAGGTTTGTAATCCATTTCTAATTAATTTTTGTGTATGAAATAAGGGGTTGAGTTTCCTTTTATTTTCATGTAGATTTCCAATTTTTTAAGCACATTCCCTGAGAAGATTATCCTATTCCTACTTAATTACCTTGCCTTTAAACAAAAAACTGTATATGCACAAGTATATTTTTGTGCTTTCTATTCTGTTCTATGCCAATCCCATAAAGTCTTGATTGCTGAAGCTTTATCCTAAGACTTGAAATCAGTAGCTAAAATGAGTTAATTTTATTCTTCTTTTTCAAGATTTATTTGGCTATTTTATTTTTTTGGCTTCTTAAATATACTACATTTTTACTTTATATTCTGTAGTTTGTAAAATTATGAATTAAGTGAAAAAAATTCATATGTGAAAATTCACATATGAATTAAGTGAAAATATATTTTATAAAAAACTAAAATGAAAATAAGAATACATATATTGCACACATATTAGATAAAGTGCTGAAATTTTAGAAATTTAATCTGAATAGGTGATTAATGAAGAAGAGCATAAAATATTAGGTTGCTTGATGTTCTTAAATCTAACACCAGACCATGACCTCAAAAGTGCTAATGTAATGTGGACACAAAACCATCTATTAATAAAACTGTGCAACTTAATACTGTTTGAGAAACCGTACAAAATTAAATATTTTTCTTATTACAGATACAATTTTCTTTCCTAAATCCATTTTCTATGCACTCTCTCTGTCATTCAAACAATTAGTTGTGCAGACTGATGAGGCAAAAACCCAATTCTTTTATAAAAACAAACTAGAGCCTATTTACAAAGCATTCAAAGGGATAATTTTTAAGTAGGTGCTACTGGTCAAAAGTGAATATGGCTGACAGAATATACCTTTCCTTCTGCAAATATACACCCTTCCTCCTTTCTGAAAGAAATACATTACCAGGGTGGGAACTTATAAAATGGCGTACAATGCAAAGACAGAAACAAAGACGCTTGCAAATTCTTTATATCACTAGACCTTGACACATTATGTTTGAGAGCTAAGGTTCCTTCTAGCGGCGAAACCAGAGCCAGCTATTAAGCAGCCAAAAAGCTACAGTTATCGAATACATGATCATTTCTCGCCTGGCTCGTTCTTTGTTGTCCTCTTCTAGAAGTTGTAGGCGTCTATTTAACTTAATTATCTGTCGTCTTAACGAAGCTGCGTCTGCAGCAGACATGTCTTCCGAAGTTCCTTCAACTGCTGTATCTATGTTTGAAGAGCCATGCCTGACGTTGTCATGATGAGGATTATAAGGGCCAGCAGCAGCCCTGCCAGACAGCATGGGTCTATGATTTTCTCCCAGCGCATCTAAGATCTGTTGGTAAGCCCTACGAGTAGAAGACTGGATAAGTGACAAAAAGCCACAAGCAGAGGAAAGATTAACTCTATCTTCAGGTAACATTTGGAAAGGAAGGACAGACCCAAGCTTGTTATGGGGATGGTATCAAGATATAGTCACTCTAACTAACTATTCATTTGGGCAAAGAACATTTTCACTCACAGATTGTGCTCTTTTTAGTTGGCCAGCTGCATAGATTTCATTGTGAGAGGTTGAAAGAAGTCTTTTCAAATCCTGAAAATCTAGTGGTCTTTCACTTACGGTACATGAAGTAGTGGTATTAGTGCCCCAGGTTTCAAGGGAGCTGACTGAATAAGGTCAGGATTCGCTGGTCTTAAAAACAGAATGTCTTCATTGTCTCCTGCTATGACAGTCCTCTTTGGAACCTGCATCATCACACTATTTAGAACTCCTTGGAATTCTTGCTGTAGGTCATCATTAAAGGTGCTACCTTTAATTTTTCTGGGACCTTCATTTGCTGACTGATACCTGTAGTGTATTCCATTTGATACTGAATTTGATTAATTTTTCTCATCTCAGCAGTAAGTGCGAAAAGGAAAAGATTTACTATTCACCAAACGTTTGCCAGCTACTGCTTGCTGTATGGCACTCCTTCTGTGCTTTATTTTAAATACTTTAACTTCCTTTAATGTACATGGGCTGGATTTAGAGCCACTTCTGCCCCGACTGGGCTTGCAGAGGGGCTCTGTCTAGGGCTACTGGGGTGCTCTGAGACACTATTGACTGAATGCAGGGAGGAGCTTGGGCCAAGCACCTGTGCAAAGATTAGTGCATGGTAGACTAAAAGAGGTTTATTTGCTTATTGTATAGATCTTTTATATTCCCATTTAGATTTAGGAATAAGCTTTTCAATTTCTACAAAACAACCTAGTGGGATTCAGATTGAGATTACATAGAATCTACTGATATATTTGGGCCATCTCTCTCTCCCCTCTGCTCACTATGACTACTTTTCTTTAATGCATAATTTTATTTCCCCTGAAATAAATACTTTTTTGTTTCTTGTTTGCTTAGTTTTCTATGTACCTGCAAATACTTCACTTCGAGAGTCTTCTTCATGCTTGCTATCAACTTGGAATACATTAGCTACCTTCGCAGTTTCATATTGTTTTAGAGAGTTCTGATCTGCTTAAATATGGGGACTTGCTCCCTACATCTGTTGAATACTGTATCCCAGAATTTCCCTTTACCATCATTGTAGGTATTATATTTTTGTCTTCTTCTTGACTTGGATCCTTTATTGCGTTTGTTGGTTTATTTTCATTTTTGATGAGCATATCCCCCGTACTTTCCCAAGAAAGAGGACATGGGAAGTAAAATTTTCAGACTATATGTGTGTTTATTTTGCTCTCATACTTAATCCACAGTTTTACTGGGTATAGAATTATTTTAGGTTGAAAATTATTTTTCTTTAAAAAGTTGATGTAATTGTTCCATTGTTTTCTAGCATTGTTGTGAAAAAATAAAATACTACAATCATTCATGATCCTTTATATGGAAGCTGACTTTTTGTTACCGTGATGGTGGTTTTTCCATCTCTTTCTCTCTGAAAAGACCTTCTCTTAGCCCCATATGATTTAAAACCCTGCACTGGTGTAGATCTATTTTCATCACTTGTGATGAGCCCTTTCAAACTGGAAATTTTAATTTATCAATTTTAGGAAAAGCTATGGAATTATTTTGTTGATGATGTCTTCTCTTCCATTTGCCCTACCTTGTATTTGTGGAACACAGTAACAAAAGAAAAGACATCTATTGCTCTTTCCACAAGTCTTATACAACCTACTTGCCTTGTAGACCTAGTGGCCTCCTAAACCATCTACAGTCCCCCACACTTTAAGAAAACTAAACTACAAATAAGAAAAACAACAAAACCTTTCTTTTTTTTTTTTTAATTTTTGAGACAGAGTCTCAAGCTGTTGCCCTGGGTGGAGTGCCGTGGTGTCACAGCTCACAACAACCTCAAACTCTTGGGCTTAAGTGATTCTCTTGCCTCAGCCCCCCAAGTAGCTAGGACTATAGGCACCCATCACAATGCCCAGCTATTTTTATTGTTGTTGTTGCAGTTGTCATTGTTGTTTTAGCTGGCCCGGGCCAGGTTCAAACCCACCAACCTTGGTGTATGTGGCCGGCGCCCTACCCACTGAGCTACAGGCACTGCCCAGTGAAACCTTTTCTTAAAAAAGGAGCAATTTGTAAAACCTAAAACCTCTTAGGAAAGCTTCAGCTAATGATTCAAGTTGTCAGTTCAATTTCCTTCTGCAAAATTAACACAGGTTATTCAGATTTTGATTTTCTGAACTGATCTTTTTCTTACCATTTTCCTTCTTATTTTTTATTTTATTTTTAGGTTTATTTTATGAGATATTTTCTCAACTTGTATTGAATTTTTATTTTCTTTCTAACAGCTCTTCAACTCTTTGTGTATTCTGAATTTTTTCCCCTCATACCATCTTATTCTTTCATGGATATAATATCTCTCTGAGGGTATAAAGAATCCTTTTATATAAAGTTTTCTTCTCTCTGCAAAGTATGTTTCCTGTTTTTCTATGTTTGGTTGTTTCATTTAATTTGTTTCATATTTTCCTATCTGATGGCCCTTGGCTGTATGAATACATTACACAGTTTTGTGCACAGGAGCAGGGTTCTCAACTGTGGGAGACACTGTAATGTAATTTGCCTTATCTATTTCATTAGGAAATCCCTCATAGTAATGTCTCTCTCCACCCTTGAATTAGTCTGATTCCAAAGACTTTACAATCTATTATGAGCATTTGGGAGGCTGAATGTGTAAAGAAAGCTGACTGTGTCAACATTTAAGATGTAAATTTTTCTGTATTCTCCTTGTGTTCATTATATGTCTCTACTTTCAACTGGACCTGGTGTCCCTCAATCTAGAGACTTTCTGTTCTCATTCACAATGATGAATAAACCTTCAGTTTTTTTCTAGTATGAGGTAGGATGAGTCTCTTGAGTGGAGAGGAGGCACTTTAGGACCCAACTTCTTCTTAAACAGATTTTCAATGAAACCTCTTGTTTTTAGCCTTACTTTAATCACCATTTCTACAGATGCCATCAATTCCTAAGCTCTTAGGAAGTTCTAAGATACAAACTTGATTATTTCTTTGCTTTTCTGCTGCTGGCTTAGAATTCAGCTGAGCTGAGCCTCTTAAGTCAGTTACTACCTATCTGTTTTCTAGCTTCCATAAATTTATTACTGTTGTCTTTTATCTTTCTCTTTGTTCTTGTGACTCTATGGCAGATATAAATGTGTCCAAAGTTGGTTATAATTATCTAGAACAATATCCTCCTTTTAACTTAAATTCATTATAATATTCATGTGTTTTCTGATGCATTTATTTTCTCTCATTGTTCCTGCTATCCCTTTTTCTCCTCAGTATAGCCATATGTTTAAATGTTAAATTTCATTCATGATGCTCATGTGACATTCTGAATGACAGTTGGAGATTCCCGTGCAACTGCAGGAAGAGGCCATCACACATACACATACACATGATTAGACTAAACTAGTTTATTTAGATTGTGCTTGGAAACAAGATGGCTACCTTTTCACTGCCTATGCCTGCATCTCTTGGAAGCTTCCAGTTATATTGAACATACAGAAGTTGGGTTTTGTTTTTGTTCTTTAGATCTGAAAGATTTGTTTTTAAACTATGTCATAGTACATTTGAGGAAGCATTTATACCAATAATGTATGCCCTTAGCAGGAAATCTTTAGAGATATCCCAGAACATTAGAGTAAATCCCAGAACAAGTGATTTCTTAGCTAAACCCAATATTATGAAGATCCCATACTCATTTAAAGTGAAACAGAGTGAGTGACCAGATTTCCCTGGACATTCTCTGCATCCATCTTTTCAGCATCCTGCAAAGCCTCTTTCCCTCTTAATCTGCCCAGGGACTTTAATAGAATACCCCTTTTTGTGGAGTGGTTGTGATCCTATGTTTGGTCCAGGGATCATGTGGAATTAAAATTTAAGATAAACTCTCAAATGTTCGACTTTAGTGTTGAAGGAATATACTAATATTGATGTCAAAATGAGTCTTGTTACATAGTAGAAACCATTGATTGATCTTAAAACCATTAATATTATTTATGACAGAATACATTTTTAGTCCTAGGCAATTATTGACTCATAAAATGATATAGAAACTTTCAATTTTAAGGAGTTTGCTTCACAGTTCACATACTTCCAAATGGTCTTTCTCCCAGAAGTATGTTTTGATTTTATGTAATAGAGCACAGTAAGACTCTGTTTAGTATGGATTTGGGTAGTTATAGGAGCTTCAAAGAATGAATTATAAGGTGCTTAAGACCTTCATGTAGTCTTATGAAGGGTGCTACAAGGGTCATAGTGATTAGTTTACTTGCAAAGAATTATTTTTTCGCATCTAAATGACAACTATAAGCGAGATTTAAAAAGACATATAATTTAAAACAAAGTTATTTTATTTTCTGTTTCTGTGAAGAAAGTTATTATTTTGATAGGGATTGTATTGAATCTATATGTCTCTTTGGGTAGTAAGGACAGTTTAACAATATTAATTATTTCAATCTAGAAGCATGGATTATCTTTCCATTTATTCGTGTCCTCTTCAATTTCTTACATCAGTATTTTGTAATTTTCATTGTAGAGATCTTTCACCTACTTGATTAATTTGATTCCTTATGTATGTAATTGTTTTGTTGCTATTGTAAATAGAATTATTTTCTTGATTTCTTTTTCAGATAGTTCATTTTTAGCACATGGAAATGATACTGATTTTTTATGTTGACTTTGTATTCTGCAACTTTACTGAATTTATTGATTAGTTCTAACAGTTTTTTTGAGGAGTCATTAGGGATTTTTATATATAAGATCATGTCATCTGCAAACAGATACAATATAACTTCCTCCTTTCCCATTTGGATCCTTCCTTCCTTCCTTCTTTCTTTCTTTTTTTTTCTTTCCTTTCATCTTTATTGCCCTCAGTAGAGTGCTGTCGTGTCATAGCTCACAACAACCTCAAACTCTTGGGCTAAAGCGATTCTCTTGTCTCAGCCTCCCAAATAGCTGGGACTACAGGTTTCCACCACCATGCCTGGCTATGTTTTAGAGGTGGGGTCTGTCTCTGGCTCAGGCTGGTCTCGAACTGATGAGCTCAGGCAATCCACCTGCCTCGGCCTCCCAGAGTGCTGGGATTACAGGCCTGAGCCACCATGCCCGGCCCCACTATTTATTTCTTTCTCTTGACTAGCTCTGGCTAGGACTTCTGGTACAATAATAAGAGTGGTGAAAGTGGGCATCTTTGTCTTATTCCAGCTCTTAGAGAATAACCTTTCAACTTCTCTCCATTTAGCATGCTGTTATCTGTGCTTGTATCATATATGGCCTTTATTGTGTTGAGGTACATTCTTTATATACCTAAGTTGTTGAGAGTTTTTTTTTAAGAAAGGATATTGAATCTCAGCAGATGGTTTTTCTGCATCTGTAAAAATGATCATATAGCTTTTGTTAAGTTGAGCCGTAAAATACTCTAATAGTCAAAGCAACATTGAGCAAAAAGAACAAAGCTGGAGCCATCACACTACTTCACTTTAAAGTATACTATAAAGCGGACATAGATGTCAGATTTTGCCACTGTCCAGCTGTGTGACTTTGAGCCAGTCCAACACCCAATCATAATGACAAGGAAAATTAAGGAGAAGGTGGAAGTGAGAAGAGAAAGTTGGGGAAGGAAATGAAAAAGAAGAAAATACACATGAAGACAAACCAACAGAAAAATTTTGGCAAAATGAAAAACCAAAATAGATCAACCCTCCCCACCTCCCAAGGAATCATAAGGTAGCTACTACAGAGGATCCCACCTATAAAGAAATTATGGAAATGACAGGGAATTTAGAGTATGGATAAGAAAAGAATGATGAATGGAATTGAAGGGTAAGTGCAAAACCACTGAAAGGAATTCCAAAAATTAACCTCCCAAATGAAAGAAAGACATGATGAAATTATAAAGGATATAGTGGAGCTTAATAAATTAAAGGAGTCACTCAGGGAAATTAAAGATACACTAGAAAGTATCAATAACAGATTAGACCACAGAGAAGACAGAATCTCAGAACTAGAGGATAAGACTCTTGAGCTAACTCAGGCATTTAAAAAGGCAGAAGAGAAGAAAGTAAAAACAGACCATTCACTTAGAGAATTATGGGACTTCACAAAGCATTTCCAACTTACCAATTATATGTATCCCTGAAGAGGAAGAAGACCCAAAGGAATGGGAAGCTCTACTGGAGGGTATTATAAATGAAAATTTCACAAGCATCATCAGGCATCCAAAGCATCTGACATACTCCTTTTAGATGGATATCTAACCCAGTTTGTCTCAATACAAACTGAGAATCTCCTAGACACTTGGTAATGAACCTGGTGAAGGTCAAAATGAAAGAGAAAATTTTGTAAGCAGCCAGGAGTAAGCACCAATTGACCTATAGGGGCATATCCATCAGAGTGACAGCAGACTTCACAGCTGAATTTTTTTTTTTTTTTTTGTAGTTTTGGCTGGGGCCAGGCGTGAACCCACCACCCCCAGTATATGGGGCTGGAGCCCTACTCCTTGAGCCACAGGCGCTGCCCATTTTTTTTTTTTTTTTGAGACAGAGTCTTGCTTTGTTACCTTCACTAGAGTGCTGTGGCATCCTAACTCATAGCAGCCTCAAACTCTTGGGCTCAAGCAATCCTCTTGCCTCAACCTCCTAAGTAGCTGGGACTACAGGTTCCTGTAACAATGCCTGGCTATTTTATAGAGACAGGGTCTTTCTCTAGCTCAGGCTGGTCCTGAACTCCTGAGCTCAGGGAATCCACCTGCCTGGGCCTTCCAGACTGCTTCGAATACATGTGTGAGCCATGGTGCTCAGCCCCTCCAGCTGAACATTTTCAAACCAGAACAAGTTTATCATCTATCTTTAACCTTCTTAAACAAAACAATTCTCATCCCAGGGTTCTGTGTCCTGTTAAACAAAGCTTCAAATTTGACAGAGAAATCATATCTTTTACTGACATGAAAATATTGAAGAAATTTGCCACAACAAGACTAGTTCTGCAGGAAATGCTCAGACCTGTTCTTCATACAAACTAAAACAATGGACCACTGGCAAAGTAGACACCCAAAAACTGAAGGACAAAACCTAGCTTCTACAGTGTTGCAAGGGATAAAACTAAGCATTGGATCTTCACAAAATAACATGAATAGAACTCCACCATACTTATCAATCCTCTAAATAAATGTGAATGGTTTGAATTCCCCTCTGAAGAGAGACAGTCTTGTTGCCTGGATAAAAGAAGCACAAGCCGTCTATATGATGTCTTCTGGAAACTCATCTAACTTCAAAGGACAAAAGACTCAGGGTGAAGGGTTGGAAATCGGCATTTCAGGCAAAGCAAGTCAGAAGAAAGGAAGGGTCACAATTTTATTTTCCAATACAAGTGCATTTAAAGCAACAAAAGAAAAGAAAGACCAAGATGGTCACTATATATTGGTCAAGGGAACAATACGACAAGAGGACATTTCAATTCTAAATATATATGCACCTAACTTCAATGCTCCCAGATTTATGAAATGAACCCTAACTAGTCTGAACAATATGATATGCAACAACATAATAGCCAAAAACTTTAATATCCCTCTGATAGAACTGGATAGATCTTCTAAACAGAAACTAAACAAAAAACAAGGGACTTAAATGGGATACAAGAATAGTTGGCCTTAATAGACATATACAGCACATACCATCTCAAAGCTACTAATGAGTGT
The DNA here is from genome assembly GCA_963574655.1 of Perodicticus potto. NCBI lineage: Eukaryota > Metazoa > Chordata > Mammalia > Primates > Lorisidae > Perodicticus > Perodicticus potto. Next base: position 10,275 of record CAUYRH010093821.1, read on the forward strand.
ATGTTCTTCTCATCAGCTAATGGATCATACTTCAAAATTGATCACATCCTAGGAAACAAATTGAACCTAAAAAAAATTAAAAGAATTGAAATTATAGCTTGTATCTTTTCAGATCACAAGGGGAAAAAAGGTAGAACCCAACTACAACAAAAACTTTCATCCACACGCAAAGTCATGTAAAATAGACAACCTTATGCTAAATAACAGTTGGGTCAAGGAGGAGATAAAGAAGCCAATTATGAGATTTCTTGATGATAATGAAGCCAAAAGCTACCAAGACCTGTGGGACACTGCAAAAGCAGTCCTAAGAGGGAAATTTATCACAAAGGCACCTATATCCAAAAAACATAAAGAGCACACATCAACAACCTAATGACTCTTCTCAAGAAAATGGAAAGGAAGAGCTATCCGATCCCAAACCTAGCATAGGAAAAGAAATAACCAAAATTAAATCAGAAATAAGTGAAATAAAAAACAAAAGAATTATTCATAAAATTAATGAAACAAAAAGTTGGTCCTTGAAAAAGATAAATAAAATCAAAAAAGCTTTGGCCAGATTATCTGGAAACAAAATTAAGATCTCTAAGAACTTCAATCAGAAATGGAAAAGGAGAAATAACAATTGATAACAAGAGGTACAAGAGAATATTTCTGATTACTACATAAAATTCTATGCCCAGAAATTTGACAATGTGGAAGAAATGGACCAATACCTGGAATCACATAGCCTCCCTAGACTTGACCAGGAAGAAATAGATATCTTGAACAGACCTGTATTAAGCACAGAAATTGAAGAAGCAATAATAAATAATAAAGCTCCCAATGGAAAAAAAAAGAAAAAGCCTTGGACCTGGTGGCTTCACACCAGAATTCTATCAAACCTTCAAAGAAAAGCTTGTATCTATACTGCAAAACCTATTTCAAAACACTGATAAGAAAGAAATCTTCCCCAAAATGTTCCATGAAGCAAACATCACCCTGATACCAAAAACAAGAAAGAACCCAATAAAAAAGGAAAGCTACAGACCAATTTCACTAATGAATATCAATGCAAAAATACTCAATAAAATCCTAGCAAATAGAATACAGCTACACATTAAAAAAATTATACATCACAATCAAGTAGGCTTTATCCTAGGGATGCAAGGTTGATTTAACATATGCAAATCTATAAGTGTAACACATAAATAGAAGCAAAACTAAAGACCATATGATCCTCTCAATAGCTGCAGAAGAAGCATAGAAAATTGGCTTCGAGAGCACATTTTTTAAACTGATAGAAGCCATCTATGACAAACACACAGCCAATATTATACTGAATAGAGTAAAACTGAAAGCATTTCCACTTAGAACTAGAACCAGACAAGGATGTCCGCTATCACCACTACTATTCCATATAGTTTTGGAAGTTCTGGCCAATGTTATCATGCATGAGAAAGATATTAAGGGTGTCCAAAGGGGCAGAGGAGATCAAACTCTCACTCTTTGCTGACAATATGATCTTATGCTTGGAAAACCCGAGAGACTCAACCACAAGATGCCTGGAAGTGATCAAGAAATACAGTAACATCTCAGGGTATAAAATCAATATTCATAAATCAGTTGCCTTTGTATATGCCAATAACACCCAAGTTGAGAAGCAAATCAAGGAAATAATTCCCTTCACAGTAGCTTCAAAGTACATTAAGCACCTGGGAATATACCTAACAAAGGAGGTGAGGGCTCTTTACAAAGAGAATTATGAAACCATAAGAAAATAAATAGCAGAAGACATTAACACATAAAATATACCATGCATTGTGGTGGACGCCTGTGGTCCCAGCTACTTGGGAGGCTAAGGCAAGAGAATTGCTTGAGCCCAAGAGTTTGAGGTTACTGTGAGCTGTGACTCTATGGCATTCTACTGAGGGCAACAAAGTGAGACTCTTGTCTCACAAAAAAAAAAAAGAATTTATAAATAAATCCACTAATTTATGGCCAACTTACATTTGACAGAGATGCCAAGGACACATACTGGAGAAAGGAGAGTCTTTACAATAAGTGATGTTGGGAAAACTGGATATCCACATGCAGAAGAATGCAATTGGATCTTTATTTCTTATTGCATATAGAAATCAATTCAATATAGATTAAAGACTTAAATGTACGACCCAAAACTATGAAACCATTAGAAGAAAACATAGGGGAAATGCTTCATGGCATGGGTGTAGGAAACAATATTTTTGATAAGACCTCAAAAGCACGGGCAACAAAAGCAAAATTGATCAAGTGAGATTACATCAAACTAAAAGCTTTTGTAGAACAAAACAATCAGCAAAGAGAGAACCTACAGAGTGGGAGAAGATGTTTCCAAGCTATACACTCAACAAAGGATTAATGTCTAAAATGTATAAGGAACTCAACACAATAGCAAGAATACAAATTGGCAAAAGACTTGAATAGGTACTTCTCAAATGATGATATACAAGTGGCCAACAGGTATGTAAAAAAGGGTCAATATTCCTAATCATCAGGGAAATCCAAATCAAAACCACAATGAGATATCATTTCATGTCTGCTAGCATGGTAGTTAACAGAGACAGAAGATAAATATTGGTGAGGACGTGGAGAAAAAGGAACCCAGAAACACTGTTGGTGAGAATGTAAATTAGTACAGCCACTATGAAAAATGGTATTGAGGTTCCTCAAAAAATTAAAAATAGAACTACCATATGATCCAACAATTCCACTACTGGGTATATCCAAAGGAAATCAGTATATCAAACAGGTATCTGCACTCTCATGTTTATTATACCACTATTAACACAGCCAAGAGATGGAATAAATGTAAGTGCCCATCACAGATTAACGGCTAAAGACCGTTATGTGGGGGCAGGCAATGTGGCATGTGTGTGTAGCCTAGATACTCAGGAGGCTGAGGCAAGGAGGATTTCTTGAGCCCAGTAGTCTGAGGCTGTAGTGAGCTATGATGATGCCACTGCACCTACCCATGGTGACAGAGCAAGACCCTGTCTCAAAAAAGAAAAGACAATGTGATGTATATACACAATGGAACTGTGTATTCAACTATAAAAAGAAGTAAATACTGGGCGGCACCTGTGGCTCAAAGGAGTAGGGTGCTGGCTCCATATGCCAGAGGTGGCGGGTTCAAACCCAGCCCCGGCCAAAAACCACACACACACAAAAAAGTAAATACTGATATATTTGACAACATGGATGGAACTAGAGGACATTATGTAAGTGAAATAAGCTAGACACAGAAAGACAAATACCACATGATCTCACCATATATGGAATGTAAAAATGCTGATCTCATAGAAGGAGATTATAGAATGGTGGCTACTAAGAGCTAGGGTGGTTGGGGAGGGGAAAGGGAGATATTGGTCAAAGGATATACAAGCATAGATAGGAACAGTAAAAAGAATGTACAGAATAGACAAACATAGAAACAGAAGCTAGAAAAATGATTGCCTAAGGTTGGGGGGTTTTGCAGGAGAGATATAAGAGGTTGAAGAGAAATGAGGCATGACTATTAATGGTTATCGAGTTTCTTTAGTGGATGACAAAAGTGACAAAAGTTACAAAAATTGGCCATGGTGATGGTTGTACAGTTTTGTCAACTTACTAAAAACCATTGGATTGCACATTTTAAAAGGGTGATGTGTATAATATGTGAATTTTATCACAATAAATCTGTTAAAGGAACAAAATGAGAGTTTGTCTTCAAGGTGTACATAGCTAAATAAGTTATTTTTGTGTGTGAAATAAAGGAATATAATTTGTACTCAAAAAAGTAAGCTGAAAATTCTCCATTAAAAAACAATGTGTCTTCAAATTGCTGTTTAAACAAAGACTTATTTCCCCTTTTGTACAGAGATTATAAATCCAGAAATTATTGCCCCAGCAGAGGTTGTAGACATTGTGAAAGCAGCCACTAAAGAGGAGTTCACCCTTGAGCCAAGGAAGGCTGAACTCATATGCCCCCAATTTTACTCCTTGCCCTGAAATTCCCTTTAACAAGTTTACGTGTTCCTGCATGTTTGACAGTTGAGTCAAAGTTAAATAATCAGCAGTATTATGAGTTCTTGAGGTATTTAGTCTTTTTGGCAAATTAGCTTTTTCTCATTTGAACTCTCATATGCAAAGAGTTTGGTCTAAGTCTCTGATCTTGTATTAAGGAATAAGTAAAGTTCATTCCCATGTTTTTCTTCCTACAGGATGGCTATTACTAAGTTTATATAACTCTTTTGCATTATATGTTTTGGGAGTCTGAATTAGAAATATAAGAAAACACCCTCAAATCCATGTTTTTCAAACTTTTTTAAAGAGAACAAACCCAGATTCAAATTTCAAGGTGATATTTTTGAACAAAGTGTATAAACTACATTTTCTGCTGCTTTGTCAAAAGAGTTTTTGTAACTTCTTGTGTCAATTATGTGTCTTAAATGGCCTGTGGTCAAAGCTACCATATGAGCTTATGCTTTACCTATTGTAAAAATGTCGTTATGTACCTTTTCAGTCACTGAATCTACACATGGCCTATGATTCATCAGTGTTCACATTTTAATTAGTTCCAAGACTAAACATAGAATTGAAGAAAATTTTTAACTGTAACACATATATCTCAGTTGATGGTATGCATTTCCAAAGTTGTATGTCATAGTCAGAAAAAGACTTGAATGAAAGGGCAAAAATGGAGAGTTTTTTAAAAATCCAAATTCTGACACCATTATCCAGAAGATTTATAGCTTAAAAAAAATCCCTCTACAGTAACTTGACAATCTATTTGCCCTCTGCTCTACACTGTACATGATTGAGATATGTTTAATGTCTTTAAGCTCCTTTCCAATATTATAAGGACCTAGCTTTGTTGATTTCTCTATTTTAAGGTCCTTTTTTTTTGAGACGGAGGCTCAAGCTGTTGCCCCGGGGAGATGGCCGTGGCATCACAGCTCACAGTAACCTCAAACTCTTGGGCTTAAGTGATTATCTTGCCTCAGCCTCCCAAGTAACTGGGACTACAGGTGCCCGCCACAGCACCAGGCTATTTTTTGGTTGTAGTTGTCATTGTTGTTGGCAGCCCCAGGCTGGATTTGAACCTGCCACCTCTGGTGTATGTGGCTGGCACACTAGCTACTGAGCTACAGGTGCCAAGCCTTAAGGTCCTATTTTCAAAATAGCTTCATAGCTGGGAAGAAAAATTAAAAAATTAAAGTTAAGTCCAGAGTATATCATATAAGTTCCTTTTTAAGAATATTACTGTCTCAAACTTTTATAGGTCTAGGGGATGCCAGCCATTTGGAGATATAGGTAATCACCCTCACTTTACAGAGGAGAGTACTGAGTCCCACCTAGATATGTATCAGACAAGGTAAGTATTTGCTTTTGGCAAAACAACTTTAAAGGATATAAACCATGACATTAATGTACCAAATTGATTTGGCAGTATAGCTCTAATTTTGAATTATTTGTTAGCATACAATAAATTCTACAAGACTAAAAATATATAATATGTAATATATATAAAATTATATATGTATAACCAAATTTCAGAAGAGGCTAATTTGACTATTTGAACTATGAACATTCCTAGTCTACATTCTAAAGAGTAACACCAAAAAATGGATATCAGGTTTGAATGCTGCCCAAATTTTGTAAAGAACTAGCTTTGAGAATTCAACTCTGCAGACATTTATTAATGCCTGCCATGTGCAAGGCATGATGCCAGGTGCTAAGGGGGTATTGAATTTCCTTTAACAAACAAGCCTCAAATCTCAGTAACTAAACACTTAAGTCACAGTCCAATGCAGTTAGCAAGTGTTGGCAGAATGGTGGGGTGACCCAGGTTTTATCCAGCCTGTGGCTCCATGTGACAGACTGGCTAGATTCTCACCCAACCCAGATGTTGAAGATGAGAGAGTAATTTGGTCTGGGTAAGTTATACACAAGAGCCAGTGGTTAGAATTTCTTCCTAACTCAAAGTTCAGTGATAACACTTTTGGTAGCTTGAAATTGGCCAAGGTGAGATTATTTATACCACATAAATCAGCAAATGCTACAAAGAGGAGTTTTGTGTTTTGTTTTAATTTGTTTCATTTGGACATGCAGTTGCTAAACATTTATCATGAAATAACTGGTTATATGAGCTGCTATTACAAACAATCCTAGTATCTCAGTGCCTTGATAGAATAAACTTTTATTTCTCCCTCACTTCACAGTCTAATGCCAGTTGACAGAGGGACTCTGCTCCGAGGCATCAAACTCCTTTCACTGGGACTCCACTATCTTCACATAGCTTCAGAGTCACCTTGGGATATCTGCTTATAGACAGGGGCTGAGTGGAGCACAGATAAGGCCCACCACTTCTTAACTGCCTCAAATCCAAATGACACATCATCTGTACTTCCAGTAATAGGAATTAATCACATGGTCTACCTAAATATGAGAGAGACATCAGATGTTTGACAGTGAAGGATGAAAGAGAGAGTAACACCTTCACGGGATTGAAGGACTGAGAATTGTTTTTTTTCTGTATTCAGGAAGTCCTCCTTGTGAGATGCAAATTTGGCCATTCTGTTGATTGAAACAAGTCATGAGATCAGCCAATATTCAAGAGGAGGGGAAAAAATGCTATCTCTTGATGCAAGAAGCAGCAGTGTCTCATTGGGAGTGGATGCAGGAAAGCATGATTCATGGGAGAACATTTTAAATAAACTATACCACCTCCTACCAGTAGGATCCCAGCAACCTGGCCTATTCTCTGTTCTTCCACATACATTCTTGGAAGCCTTTTTATGACTTTGGCTATTTGTCATGGTGGCCCTAGAGTGCATTATAAAGTAATTTGCGTATGGCCTGCAAATGTTGGTTAGAACCCAAAATATTTCCATAGCTTGAATATGCTGACCCTGTCTTAGGTCTCTGCTTTTACTCTGTTTTATGTTCTATCTATTTGTCTACTGTCTAACAGATTACTGACTTCTTGAAAGCAAGCCCTTTGTCTTATCCACCAGTGTTAAGCACAGCTTTATACATATCAGGCTTCAATAAATGTTGATTTAAATTGACCATCTCCAACTTTAATGAGCCTTTTCTGTTCTCTGTAATCTTCCCCAATAGAAAATTATTTCTGATTATCATTCTTATTTTTTACTCAGGAAAAGAGAGCAAATGAAACAATACTGAAGTCTCATAGAGAATTTCCGAAGACTATTCTTTCTTTCTAACTGTATTGTTTGTCACAGGCATATAACATCCTTCATCTAGTATCTGTGTCTATGGTAAGGCTTCCAAGAGCAGCCAAGAAAGATCAAATACTTAGTGGACACTGGATGAAGGAATAGGAAGAATGAGAATTAAAACTTTCCACAGATTGTTTTTTAAAAAACACAAAGGAATAGAGCCCCAATTTTGTAAAGGACTATAAGCCCAGTGTGGGAAAACACCACACAAGAATAGTGAAAGAGGCTTGGCGCCTGTGGCTCAACGGGCTAAGGCGCCAGCCACATACACCTGAGCTGGCGGGTTCGAATCCAGCCCAGGTCCGCCAAACAACAACGATGGCTGCAACCAAAAAAATAGCCAGGCGTTGTGGCAGATGCCTGTAGTCCCAGCTACTTGAGAGGTGGAGGCAAGAGACTCGCTTGAGCCCGAGAATTGGAGGTTGCTGTGAGCTGTGATGCCACTGTACTCTACCCAGGGCGACAGCTTGAGGCTCTGTCTCAAAAAAAAAAAAAAAAAAAAAAAGAATAGTGAAAGAAAAGATAGCTGGCTTGGCATTGCCCAACCACACACACACCTTTGACTCCCTCCCCCAGTGAGAAGTGACTGCAGAATATGTTGATGTCATTAGAAAATTTGTAGTGATTTCAGCTATGTTCTGCTTGATTCCAGTGGTGCCTCATGACTATCAGCTGAAAAATGTGTTTCAATATACCACTAATTCTGATGTGTTTGTCTTTCAGATGTGTTTGTTGACTCCCTCCCTGGTGAGCACCTGCTTGTTCCAAGGCAAGGCAGTTTCAGATGAGTTCTAGTACCTCACCCCCTCAAATTATATATTCATGCAGTTTTAATTCCTTTCTTTCTACAGCCCTACTTGAGATTTGGGGAATTAGTCAAGCCTCTCAATATGCTTGTCTATAAAATTGGGTTATCTATTTACATAAAAGATAAAATCTGTGAAATATGGTGTGATTTTCTTTTCAGAAATGACCTAGCTTAGGATTTTAGGCCTTTTCTATACCCACAGACTGAGAGGAGCTTATGGAGGAGTAGCTCCTTCTACTCCAAGGTTCTCTCTGAGACAGAAATAGCCCACCTTCCTCATCCATCCAGATTATTCTTATCTCACTGCCTACAATGAACTGAATGGTATGTCCCCACCAGATTCATATATTGAAATCCTCTCCCCACCAAGGTGATGGTATTAAAAGGCAGGACATTTGGGAGATGATTAGATCATGATTAGGACTGGTGCCCTGATAAAAGAGACCCCGGAGAGCTCTCTTACCTCTTCCATATGTGAATGAGGACATGGCAAGAAGGTACCATTTATGAAGAAGAGAGCCCTCACCAGATACTGAAGCTCCTAGTGCCTTATCTTGGACTTCCTAGCCTTGAATTGGGAGAAATAAATCTTTGTTGGTTATAAGCTACCCAGTCTATGTGGCATTTTGTTATAGCAGCCTGAAAGGAGTAAGACACTGCACATGTTTTACTTAGCTATGTAATTTTTTATTTTTAATTTTTGTTAACTATTTTATCTTTTAAAAATTGTAGTCATTTGTATTTGAGTCAAACACCTTTAAAATAAATGAGTAAGTGTGCATCTATATGAACTATTTAAGCATAGTTGAACATAGGACATATATAAGTATAGAACATAAGCAATTGATTCAAAACAAAATGGAAAATTATTATCTATACAAACTCTATACACTACCATTTAATCACTGTATTTTTAATAGCTTTATTAGGGTATAACTGATATAAAATATTCAGCACATATTTAGAATGTTCAGTTTAATAAGTTTTCACATATATGAAAACTGTGAAACCATCTCCACAATCAAGAATGAACAGATCCATCACCTCTAAAATTTTTTCCCTGTCCTTTTTTAACCCCTTTCTCCCACCCTCCTTCCCAGGCATTCCTAGGCTGGTAGAAACAGGCACTATTTACTGTTCTGGCTCTGTGTGAGCACGCACTGTTGTTTCCTTTAAACTCTACAGGTAGTTCTTTCCCCAATCTTGTATAGTTTCCTTACATGCACATGCTGATTAGTACTCCACTGACCATCTGTATCAATCTTATTATTTTTCTCATCTCTCTACACTGCCAACTCTATTTGCTTTGATTCTCTCCAAATTCTCAGGTTCATTTCTTCAACTCAAGGAGTATGCTGGGCCCTTTGAGATCCCCTTCTCTATACTTGACACTCTCTCTAGGCAGTAAGCTGGGCAATTGTAGGGCTAATTTACTTTGTTTCTTATCTCTCAGAAATCACTGTCTTTATCCGCCTGATGGCCAATACCTTGAAAATAAGTTTTTCATATGTTTTGTCCAATTTTCTAGTTGTTTGGGATGGGAAGACAAATCTCTCTGTTATTTCATCTTGGCTAGAAGAAGTTGTTCATAGTACTTTTATTTGCTGTAAAATTTAAGGGGCAATACAACTGTCACTAACAAACTGTAGGAAAATGTTTGCATATGTTTAGCAAGCAGATTTGGAAGGTAAATTAACTTCTCAACTTTTAAAATATCTGGGTATAGGAATATTAGGAAGACCAATATTCATTATAATGGTGTTTGAAAGAAAATAAATGAATTCACTAAAAGAAGTGAATGAATGAGAATGTGTTTTCCAATTTCTTTTCACTTTTCTTCATTTTTCTTTACTGTGCTTTCTCTCCAGTGTCTTCCTACCCCCCACATTTAAACTTTACCACTCAACTCACCCATTTATTTGTCTATTAGTCCATTTATCAAATGTTACTGAATATCAGGGATAAATGAATTGCAAGACAGGAAACCTCTTACAATGTACTCCCATATGGTGGGTGGGAATTCTATTATCGTAGAGTCCTGAATAAAATGCTAGGGAACAGATGAAGGAAGGCTTCTCCCAGGAGGATACATTTGAAATGAGTATTGAAGTGTGAGTAACATTTGGCTAGGTTGAGATGGGAAGGAGGAGGCATTTGAGAGAGAGTGAGCATGAACTAGGCCAAGGTGAGCGTGGGAAAAAGTCCAGTCCTATATTTGGAGTGATGAAAAGCTGAGCATGGCTGGGGTCTAGTGTGGCAGGAAATTAAGCTACAGGGGTGGTTGGAACCAGGCTAAGAACCAAGACACATTCTGACTTGGCCATTTTATGAGCCTGTGAAAGTAAATCTAGATTATAATCTTCCACAGCCTGAGGTTTTATAGCATGGAAATGACACAATCAAATGTGGGTTGGGTTTTGGACTCTCTAGGGGAGGCAGGTGGCAAGAAGTCTTTGCAGGAGGCTACTGAAGTCATTAAAGAGCATGTGAGTCCCTGAACTCAAACAGGGAAGATGCAGAGTAATCCAAGAGACATTTTCACAAGAGAATTGGCAAGGTGAAGTGACCAATTGCATTCTGAGAATGAATGGGAGGGAGACTTGAGGATAAATGCCTCTAGGTTTTCTAATTTGAGAAAATTGGCAGATGTCATGTCATTAGCTGAAACAAAGACGGAAGGCCGAATAGAGTTGAATTAGCTTTTAGTCGCACTGCGTTTAGGGTTTCTATGGACCATCCAGGTAGAGAGTTATAGCAGGCAATTGGCCCTCAAGAAAGAAGTTTGAGAGTCAATGGCATAATGTCATAGTTAGAATGATCACAATTGGTTTGAACATAGTACATAGAATGAGAAGAAAATAATATGACATTCTAATTTTCTGAAAAACTTTAATGAAGAATTTCATACTTCAAATACTTGTCAGGCAAAGATATTCTTTTTTTTTTTTTTTTTTTTGAGACAGAGCCTCAAGCTGTCCCTGGATAGAGTGCTGTGACTTTACAGCTCACAGCAACCTCCAATTCCTGGGCTCAAGTGAGTCTCTTGCCTCCGCCTCCCAAGTAGCTGGGACTACAGGTGCCCATCACAACACCCAGCCATTTTTTGGTTGCAGCCATCATTGTTGTTTGGTGGGCCCCGGGCTGGATTCGAACCCACCAGTTCAGGTATACGTGGCTGGCCCCTTATCCCATTGAGCCCCAGGCACCGAGCCAGGCAAAGATATTCTTGAAGGCCAATTTATAAGTATCCCAGTGCAAGAGATAAAATTATGCCATAATGTTCTCTCAGTGAGCAAAGGGATTTAAGGTATTCTCATCAGCCCTCATGAATTCTAAGATTTTGTGCAGTATTATAACATTCTTCAGCAAAAATGGAAAAATCAGACACAGGCGTATATTGTCATAGACTTTCTAAGCAGGGACCACTGGAACAGAAAAGTAGAAAGGGTGTCTGAAAGAGAGTCTCAGGAGTCAGTGCTGAGCCCTTTTCAAAGACTTGCTATTTTAAGGTCAACTCTAATTTAAATATTACTAGTACTGAATAAGCAGGGAAACTTGGGAAAGCCTGAGTCACCCTCACACCCTCAACTGGCTTCATAAACCAAGACACATTCTGACTTGGCCATTTTATGAGCCTGTGAAAGTAAAATCTATTTGAGGAAGAAGTGATTTGGTTTGACCTTTAAGCAATGGAAAAGAAAACACTTGCTATTTCCGGAGGACTTCCTCAGAGGAAGCTCTGCCTCAGACAGTAGAACCCCACTGGGATTTCCCGGTTTCTTGAAATGTCAAAAATATTGGTTATAATATTTGTATTCATGAGGACTACAGGTTTAAGTATTGTTGATGGACAGCTTTGTTAATGCTAGTCAGTCTATAGCTCTTACCAAGTTCTTTCCTTTCTTAATTCAGGTGTCCAAGATGAATAGTGTTACATATTGTGAGCAAGCTCATGGAAACTTTTCTCCCAGGGCACAGATGTAAGCAGAGAAAATGAAGACTTCAGTTTTCTTGACTCCTAATCCACTCCTCTGACATGGCAAAGTCCTATTCCTATATTCCAGTGTCAGACGTTCCATGGCAGCGCCACTTAGTTTCCAGACTGAGACAAAATTTGGTGGTTTTTGTCTCTCAGGGAATTAGACAGCATCAAGAAATTTCTTGCTCTAGTGCTACTTGGGATGAATTATTTTTAGGTACATCACAGAATATAAAATGGCCATTATTTGCCAATGTATGCTTTAAAAGTTTTATTTTTTGTATTACTAGAAGTTGTTGGTGGAAATAAAATACATAATTTTAATTCTCTTCAGAAGCCTCTAGACTTGCAAAGACAACCTTGAGAGGAGAAAGTGTTGTCACCACTCCCAGAATATTTGGAAGGTACTTGATAGTTAGAAGCTGATCTTTAAAGAGCTTAGCAGTTCTTGCTAAGCATAGCCTGTCCTGGAAACCAAGGCTTTCTGGCTTCTGGAAAAAGAGTGCTTGAAAACAATGGTGGATGGGCAGCTAGAGGCCATATTTACAGATGTCCAGTATGAGGTTTCTGTAATGAACTCCTTGACTAAAATGCACAGAATGCTCAATGGAGCAAAATCCTTGAGTCTTTTGTACCCAAGATTAACTTTGAGAAACAATGAGTCACCTTAAGGGTGACTTAAGGCTATAAAGGTTAGGGAGAAAGAGCTAAAAGTCAAAAGCCCACTACCCTTGTTCCAAACTGCTACTGATCCCGGAAATTCTGCCACCAGTCATGCCCCACTCACTCTCTTCTTAGGATTTATGGAAGAAAAATAAGTGCTACCACCAAGGTGTGAATTAACTGATCAAATTGATTCTCTAGTTAATTTCTGGGGCATTGGTTGGGAAAGAAGAAGGTGAGAAGCCCCCAATAAAGCCACCTTTTCTACAGTTTTGCTTACTTATTATATGGCTTGATGAGATATTGCCCTATAAGTGAGAATGTCTTAAAATACACTACTTTTTGGTGGCCATTTTATTGGATATTTACTCTGTGTCAGGTTTGTGCTAGGCATTTTATGAACACGGTCTTAGTCCATTTTGTGTTGCTATAAGGTAATACCTCAGGCTGGGTAATTTATAAAAACGAGGTTTATTTTGTTCATGGTTCTACAGGTTGTACAAGAAGCGTTGTGTCAGCATCTGCTTCTGGCGAGGGTTTCAGGCTGCTTCCAATCAAGGCAGAAGGTGAAGGGAGAGGAAGCATGTAATATGGTGAGAGAGGGAGCAAGAGAGAGAGGAGGGGGCTCCCATAATTTTTTAAACAACTAGCTCTCCAATGAACTAAGAGGGTGAGAACTACTTTTTCCAGATGCATCTCTAATCTGAATTCCTCTCTCCACCCTGGCCTGACCACATCCCCTAAGGTGTTCCTTCTTCCTCAGACCTTCTTTGGCATTTTCCGTCTGTAGTGGTAACCTGAAAATTAAACAGGGCCCGCATGAGCCTCTTTCTTACTTAGTGTTTTCTCTTACTATTATTTTAGCCCTATGTTCTTATTTAGCTTTTTTGTCAGCCTGAATCTTATTTCCCTGCATAGTTTTCAATGGTAAGGGTAGGAACTGTGTCCTATCCATTTTTGCATCTCCCCACAGGCTTTGCACATAATTGGACAAAAGAAGAAAGGGCTATTTAAAATGAGAGAACTTTTAAAGAGTGAAAGATACCAGTCGAAATGGAGTGTCTGTGACAAAAATCTTCAGTCAATACATTTTTCAAATTCTTTCAGTTGTTGACTCTCAAATATTTATGCTAATGATAATCAGGAAAAACACAGATATTGGAAATGTACCAAACCCAAGACTAATTCTGGCCAACTAATTCTTTTCAGCAAACCTTCCACAAGAGCATCTTACAAGACAAGCTTCAGGCACCACTGACTGACCCCTTACAACTCTCCCTTAAGAGAGTCAAGCTCACTCCCAGGATCAAGCCATTTGTGTGGGAGGTCAAAGGTTATTCTCAGGGTACAAGAGGGAGGGAAGAAGATGGAAAAGGAAAGGAAAAAAGCAAAGGATCTGACAATGAAATAAAACATACAATAAATTGTTGACATAGAGCTTGGATTTAGAAGCTTTAGCTCCACTAAGGTCATTTCTTTTCATTAATTTATTTCATTAATTAAGTGATTTTATTCTTAAAGAATAACTAATTTTTCTATTGAAAGAAGGAAATAAAAGAAAGGAAAGGAAGAGAAAAGAAAGAAAAGATGGAAAGAAGAGGAGGGAGGGAGAGCACAAAAGAAATGGTAGGGGGGGAAAAGAGAACTCGCCAAACAGACCACTGTTTGCTTTTTGGTACTTTACTGAAGCTCAGTATGTTTTAATTGACACAGGAGTCTGGAATGCTCTGAAACTCTGACTAAAGGGATGGCCTCTCTGGGTAATGTAAACTTCCGTTCTAATTCATAACCTCAACCACAAGGTTAAACTGGCACGCTGTTCTTTCTGAATTTCATGACTAAAAAATGTACTGAAAACCATTACTTGAGCCAGAATGAGTGATATTTCCTCTAGATCTACTTACTGACAGATAGTACATCCCAAACCAGGTAGCTGACTAAGTCCTTAGTCACAGAAACATAAATTTTTCATCTGAAGTCAGTCTTTTCCCCTCCAATTTGGCCAGGCTGCCCCATCTATTCTGGGACACTGGAACCCCATGAGTAACTTCGAAACCCAACTTCAGGGGAGTGAGCTACTCTGAGAAAAACCCCAGCATCCTGTACTCTCTAATCATAGTACCACACAAGGACATTTAGGAAAGAAAATGAGATAGTTTGACATAGACTAAGAGTTAGCAGCCTCTGTGGTCTGATACTAGGGAGTTTGAGAAGGCCCTAGTATCACCCACAAGCAGAGAACTGTGGCCTTCTAGGGTAAAGGTCTAATCCTTCCTGAACCATCAAATAATTAAGGTCCCTACAACGTTTTTACTCACATCTTCATGTGAATGCATAACCTCAAAGAAAGACCTGGAGACAAAGAGAGAAAGAGAGAGAGAAAGTGCACACTCAATAAGAGGGACTATGTGGGTCAGGGGAGTACATTTTAGATCCCAAATAGGGAGCCTTGAAGAGCTCAGTGCCTTTGAAAAAGTGATTTTATTTCTCTGGTCACCGTTTTTACATTATGGTTGATCTAAATAGATGATATTTACATCCTTCTCTCCCCTTCCTCCTTTTCTTTCATTCTCTTTTTTTTCCCTTTCTTCTTTTCAACAAGTACTATGTGTTAGGTTTTGTTCTAGGCATTATGAATATAACTTTAAACAAGATAGCCTGTCTTCATCCCGTATAGCCTACATTCCAGTAGGGAAAATCTAAAAAGCAAAGAAATATATAAAACAAACAGTTCTTGCTTTGCATTGTTTGGGTAAGCATGAATTTGGTTTGGTTAACACCAGGCCCTAACAACACTGTTTAAATTTCAGTCACCATTATGTATTAACTGTGGGCAACTACATGAAGAATAAATTTCTCTGCTAGCTCTCCCACCCACAAGTTGTTATGTAAATGACAAGTTCACATCATGATCAGTGGACCAATTGCATCACTTGTTGCAAAGTCATTCAATGATTAGTCACTGTACATCTGTTACTCAGTTCACACAAGGACAGCGTACCTGTAGCTCTGTTGCGTCCTTGTCTCCTAGTTGTAGAGACTATAGGCAAAATAATTTAACTTTTTATTTTTTTAAATTTTATTTTATTATTTATTTTATTTTTGTAGAGACAGAGTCCCACTTTATCGCCCTTGGTAGAATGCCGTGGCATCACACAGCTCACAGCAACCTCCAACTCCTGGGCTTAGGCGATTCTCTTGCCTCAGCCTCCCGAGTAGCTGGGACTGTAGGCACCCACCACAATGCCTGGCTATTTTTCTGTTTTGCATTTCGGCTGAGGCCGGGCTTGAACCCGCCACCTTCGGTATATGGGGCCAGCGCCCTACTCGATGAGCCACAGGCGCCACCCATAATTTAACTTTTTAGGCACTACTACTGTTGGATAATACTCCAGGTCGCCCTGATTCTCTTGAATGGAAATGTGAAAATTTGCCTTTTATCCCCAAACACAACTTCATTAATTCATACCATGGACCATAGAGTTATTTCAACATTTGAAGTCCATTAGATGGACTTTCAGATAGAGTATCAATGCTATCACTGGAGACTGTACCATTTTTAGCTGAACGTTGAAAGAAATATGACATAAGGCATATAATTGTACACATTCAAGTACGTGGCAGAAAGCAAGAGCAAATAGTATGTCAGCAGTATGGCAAGTACCACACAAGTAACTTTAAAGATTTCTTATTGTAGGGAAGTGGAGTTGTAGGAGAAATAGTTGACCATTGGCATATGGACACACTGCTGCTGTTTGAGAGACTCTCAATGCGCAACCAGAGAAACTTAGTAAAGGTAAACTTAAAATATAAATTAAGAACGTGATTGTGATAAAAAAGATGAGTAAGTCTCAGATGGAAGGAACTGGTGAAAAACTTCACATTAAAGGAACTCTCAGAGGTATTTCAAGACGTTGAAGACACAGAGGGCAAAATGTGGAAGCTGATCCAAACTTAGAAATGAGGATTATTTACCAAGAAATATAAAAAATGTTCTCTCTTCATGGTAAGTTCTATGAAGAGAAGGAAGAAAGCACTGCTCAAACTACTCTTATTGGTTATTTTTAGTTGTAGTAAAACATACGCAACGTAAATTTTATCATTTTAACAATTTGTAAGTGTACTCTTCAGTGGCATTAAGCATATCCTCATTGTTGTGTAATGATCACCACCACCCACCTTCAGAACTTTTTCGTCATCCCAAACAAACTCTGTATCCCTTAAAAACTAACTCCCCTTCCTCTCTCCTCTTAGCTACTGGTAGTATATATTCTTCTGTCTTTATGAATTTGACTATTCTCATCTCAGTATAATCATATGAGGGAAATCATATAGTATTTGTCTTATATCACTTAGCATAATAACTTTAAGGTTCATCCATGCATTAGAATTTCATTTCTTTTTAAGGCTATACAATATTCGATTTTGTTTATCTATTTCCATTTTTCCCACATTTTGTCTATTGTAAATAATGCTGATATGAACGTTGATGGGTAAATGTCTGTTCAAGTTCCTACTTTTGAGCAGATGCCTAGAAGTGGAATTATTGGATTATATGATATTTCTGTTTAAATTTTTGAGAAACTGTAATACTATTTGCCAGTGTTTCTCCACCATTTTACATCCCAGAAGCAATGCTCAAGGGTTCTAATTTCTTCATATTCTTGACAACATTTATTACTCTTTTTTTTTTTTCTCTTATGGCCATCCTAATGGATTTGAGGTGATGTTTCATTGTGGCTTTAATTCATATTTCCCTAATTATTAGTGATGTCGAGTATCTTTTCATGGACTTATTGGCCACTTCTATATCTTCTTTTCAGATATGTCCATTCAATTCATAAAAACTTATGAATTGAATGGACATATCTGAAAATATAAAGCATTTTAATTCTCAACATTTCTAATGTTTTAAATTATAATGTAGCAAATAAATATTCATTTTACATTGTTTTCAATTTACAATACATTTATAATCGACAGTAAAGAACTTTTAACCTTTTGAGAAAAAGTAATGGTCATTTATGGAACAATCATTATTTGTGTCACTGATTATGAAGAACATTTAATTTAAATGCCTTTGGCTTGCACAGTCATTTTTATGGTCCCCTACGTATCATGCCAAGCAAGGACTTCCTATAGAGTGTTAGATTAGTGATAAAGGATATGAAAATAAAGCAAGACAAGGAAGCAGAGAGTGACAGACTGTGATGGGCAAATGGGCCATTAACATTGGTTGTCAGGGAATGCTACTCTGGAAAAGGACATTTGAGCAGAAAGCCAGCCAGCCACATTGCTTCCTATGGGAAGAACTTTTCAGGCTTGGAAAATAGCAAGGGCAAAGGCCCTCAAATAGGATTCTGTTTGGTCTGTTTGGAAAACAGCCACCATTGTGGCTAGAACAAAGTGATGAAGGGAGAGAATGATAGTGGCTGAATATGAAAAGGTAGGTTTGGGCCCTATCATGTAGACTTATTGACCATGGTATGGACTTAAGATTTTATTCTAACATGATGAGAAGGCATTAAAGGGCTGAGAGTGACATCATGTTAGTGGACAGTGTATTTGATTGGTTACAGGTGAATTTCCCTAAGGAGATAAAAGGGGAGAGTGAATATAATAAAGATTAACTTCATCTACTTCATATTTTTTTCTGGCAGCCAGTCTTGGCTTCAAAAAAAGCAGAGAATGAAAGACCTGTAGAGACTATTACGTACTCATAGTTTTATTCAGCCTCCCCTGCCCAACAACAAGGCTTCTTAATTTTTTCAATCTCACTAAGACCCTCTTGGAATTTTCCCAAGAGGAACAAGCATTCTTTTTTTTGGTGGAGGAAGTTTATTTATTTTAATGACTCAGATCTTTTCTTTTCTTTTTTTTTTTTTTTTGAGACAGAATCTCACTATGTTGCCCTCAGTAGAGTGCTGTGGCATCACAGCTCATAGCAACCTCCAACTCTTGGTCTTAAATGATTCTCCTGCCTCAGCCTCCCAAGTAGCTCTGACTACAGGTGCCTGCCACAATGCCTGGCTATTTTTTTGTTGCAGTTGTCATTGTTTAGCTGGCCTGGGCCAGGTTCGAACCCACCATCCTCAGTGTATGTAGCTGGCACTATAACCACTGTGCTATGGGTGCTGAGCCTTTTTGCTTTCTTTTTTTTTTGAGACAAAAGTCTCACTCATTACCCTGGGTAGAGTGCCATGGCATGGTAGCTCACAGCAACCTCAAACTCTTGTGTTTGAGCAATCCTCTTCCGTCAGCCTCCCGAATAGCTGGGACTACAGTCACTGTTTTTAGTAGGGACAGGGTCTTGCTCTTGCTGCTGCTCAGGCTGTTCTTAACTCCTGAGCTCAAGGGATCCACCCACCTTGGCCTCCTGGAGTGCTACAATTACAGGCATGAGCCACTGCACTCATCCCAGATGTTTCTTTCTAATGAAATGACCATTACAATTCCAATGTTCTGAAATGGCCAACAAACCACAGAATAATAATTTTTTAGGCTCCTGCTTGAAACTAACAGCGTCAGCAAACTGCTGGGCTTTATTGAAGGCCAACCACGTGGAGGAAATTCTGGCAGTGCAGAGGGAAGGAGTGGGGAATGGTGAGATGGGCTGAGGGGTCTGTGAGAGTCTGAAGAGGTCACTGTGGGAACTGGGGAAGGATGGTGGCCTGGTCAGAAGCCTCAGGCAGTGAGTTTCAGGGAAGGTCAAGACAGGTTTGAGTAAGACTTAGGGATGTTGATTTGACACAGTAAGAAAATGTCTAGGGAACTGTGGATGCTGATGTGAGTGGTCAGGAAAGCAGTGGAGGGGGCTTCTGTGTGTCAACAACAGGGATGTGAAACATTTGGAAAGAGTGAGTGGCTCCTAACATTACATAAATACCTGAGCAAAGAAAGAGGGGCTCTTGGATCTAGAAGGCCTTCCAGAATCTAAGTAACAATTGCGAATCTTTCACTTAACCACTCACTTGCCGATCAAAGGAGGAAAAAGTAATGAATTAGAGATGGGAAATAAAATCACTTTAGTGTGCTACCTTTCATTCTGAAAGGTCATTACGGTATCATTTGTGAATTCAACACAGAAAGATGCCACTGGACAGCCGTGTTTTAGGGATCCCTGAGATGAGGGGCCCAGTTGGGCTGCGCGGGTTGTGGGAAGTGCAGAGCAGCCAGGCTCAGGCAGGCAGCACTCAGCAGAGGCCAGGCCACCCCAGCACCAGTCTGCAGAGGGTACAAGGGTCCCAGCATGTCCACATCCTGAAAGCAACATGTCAACTGTTTCTGTAGTTCTCTTCCACTGTGTTCTGCATAAGGCCTGTGAATCCCCTTCTAGTTTCCTAAAGAGCTTGCAGAGCATAGAAAGCGGTGAGAGCTGCAGGCCCAGCTGCAGTTAGTAAAAGTGGCTGAGGGGACCAAGGTGGTCATTCTTACACTAGCCAGGCTCTCCCCTGTCCCTGAGAAACTAGGGGCGAGCACCTCCGGGAAGCCCAGCCAGGTCTGATGAGAAGGTCCTTTTGGTGAAGTTTGAACTCCCAAGTGGGCTTCTCTGAACTCTCCAGGGATGGAACATTCTGCCAGCGCCAATTCTCCACAGGGCTGCTGATTCCTATTTCCACCCACTTTGATAGTCACGGAAAAGCAGGCCACTTGAAGGGCAGTGAGCACAGTGCTGGCCTGAGGTGTGGGCCAGTCACCTGTCAGGCAAGCCTTAGCCTCGCCAACAGGAAACAGCTTGGAAAACAGTACTTGTAGCTCCTGCTTCATTCTGTCTCCCACAGTAACAGCCGCCTCCAGCTGATGCAGGAAGGAGCTTCATTTCAGGAAGTGTTTCTAACTTCTGT
Source organism: Perodicticus potto (assembly GCA_963574655.1). NCBI lineage: Eukaryota > Metazoa > Chordata > Mammalia > Primates > Lorisidae > Perodicticus > Perodicticus potto. The sequence continues at coordinate 30,810 of CAUYRH010093821.1, forward strand.
CCCAGGGTAGGTCACTGCAGAAGGCTTGTCCTTTTTCTGTCATCACCAGATCCTCCTTTTCGGTGTTGACACACAGGTCCAAACACTAACACCTCTTTCATTTTCAGGCCCATAAACTGGGAGGGTCCGGGCATGTTGTTTTTTTTCTGCAGCACCCTAGAATGGTGGGGGAAGTTGCAGGTCTTAGTCTGGGAGGGCTGGGGCATGAAATCTTTTGCTGGAGGAAGTCCTTTGAGCCATTCTCAAAGAGTATTTTCTTCTGTCTTCCAGCTACTCCTAGCATTGGGGGTGGAGGGTAATTTCTCTGAGACTTTGGAGGTCTAGACCATGTGTAATCAGGGGAGTGGCACAGGGCCCAGCTGGGGCAGAAGGGGGTGCGAGCATGTAGAAGGGCCCCCAGCTTCAGCCAACAGGTAACCAGGACCCCCCCTTGCCCCATCAGAAGAAGAGCTCCTCATAGATCCTGCGTGTGTCCTTGGGCACCATCACAGTGTAGTCCACGGTTCTTGGGTCTGTGAAGATCTCATGGTCATTGCCACCTGGCATGCTTTTGTCTCCAAAGAAATAAATGGTCCTATAACCATCATTTTCCACTTTTGTCAGGCAATACCTCTTGTCACATCCATCAGGAAAGATATCAAAGCTGATCTGGCCTCCTATGGAAAACATGAGGCCTTTTCCTGCGAACTCTTTCTGTAGATCAGCTATAAATTTTTGTATATTTTCTTTTTCATCAAGTTCATAGAACTCAATGCGTTCTTCCTGGCTGCAGCTCCTTCCAATAGGGAACACATTTAACATCCCGTTGTGGAATTCAATGAAAGTACCCCTCTTCTTCCAGAGTTTAATTTTTTTTTTTTTTATTGTTGGGGGTTCATTGAGGGTACAAGAAACCAGGTTACACTGATTGCATTTGTTACGTAAAGTCGCTTTTACAATTGTGTCTTGCCCCCCAAAAGGTGTGTCATACACCAATATCCCACCTCCTTCCTCCTTCCCTATCTCTGCTCTTCCTTTCCCCCACCCCTCTCTCCTTCTTTCTCTCTCTGCTCTCCCCTTCCCCCACCCCTACCATGTCATTAATTGTCCTCACATCAAAATTGAGTACATAGGATTCATGTTTCTCCATTCTTGTGATGCTTTACTAAGAATAATGTGTTCCACTTCCATCCAGGTTAATACAAAGTCTGTAAAGTCTCCATTTTTTTAAATGGCTGAATAATATTCCATAGTGTACATATACCACAACTTGTTAATCCATTCCTAGGGTTGAGGGGCATTTAGGTTGTTTCCACATTTAGCGATTGTAAATTGAGCTGCAATAACCAGCCTAGTGCAAGTGTCCTTATGATAAAAGGATTTGTTTTCCTTCTGGATAGATGCCCAGTAATGGGATTGCAGGATCAAATGGGAGGTCTAACTTGAGTTCTTTGAAGGTTCTCCATACTTCCTTCCAAAAAGGGTGTATTAGTTTGTAGTCCCACCAGCAGTGTAAAAGTGTTTCCTTCTCTCCACATCCATGCCAGCATCTGCAGTTTTGAGATTTTGTGATGGGGGCCGTTCTTAGTGGGATTAGATGGGATTTTTATCAAAAGAAATAGAATTTTTTTTTACTTTTGAAAAATGGCTTTGACTATTTTCTCCTACATCAGCAGTAAAACACAGTCATTGTAGAAAATTTTGAAAAGAGGGAAAAGTAAAAGGAATAAGCTTAAGGATATTTACAATCGTATCAGCCAGAGAAGGCATCATTGAAAATTTGGAGGTATGGCCCATCCTTCTAGACTTTCACTGTATTTTAAAAAATGGGTTTGATGTTATTATGTAACTTCTTTTTCCTATGAGTAGGCACATCTTTCTCAGTGATTAAATATTTTCTGCAAAGTTAGAATGGAATGCAAGAATTAAAACTATTCTATAGTTTTAAGATCCCTATAATTTACCCTATTATGGGTCACGTAAGTTATCTTCCAATTTTTCATTGTTATAAAAAATGCCCTTGGATTTATTATTTTTGGCACATTCGTGATTATCTCCCTGGAATTAATTTCTGGAGATTAAATTAGTGGGTCAAAGGATAGGCACATTTTAAAATACTTTGATATATATTGCCAAAGTCCCTCCAGAGAGGTTAATTCTCCCCTCAGAAAAGAATGAGTATGTTTCCCTGCCCTGTTAATTTTTTCTTAATCTTTATCCATTTAGTAAGTGGAAAATAACCTCTTATTACTATTTTAATTAACATTTTATTACTAACCAGTTTGAGTGTTTCTACATGGGTCTCTTTGTTACTTTCATTTCTCCTTTTTCTGTCCTTTGCCCATTTTTCTACTGGGGTGTTTTTCTAATTAACTTGTAAAAACATTAAATGTCGAGGATATAGACAGATCTAAAAAAGTATTGCAAATATTTTTCTTAATTTGTCACTTGTGTGTGCTACAGAAGTTTTTGATTATGTAGCAAATCTATCTTGTGAGTGTCTATTTAGGCCTTGAGGTTGAAAGGATTATGCAAACTATATAACCGTCCTAATATTTCTACTAGCACTTTTATAATTTTGCTTTTACAAACAACCCTTTAATCTACTTAGATTTACTTTAGTCTCTAATGCTTAGGGTATTTTTCCATGCATTTATCTCTCCACTAATATAAAATGTCACTTTTATTAAGTAATAATTCTCATTTACATCCAGGTCTGTTTCTGGACTCTGTTTTGGTCTAAAGCTTTGCCTGTTTCGATGCAAGTATAACTCTGATTTCAAGTTTATCATCATCTTGATATCTATTAAGATAAGTGCCCTCCTTTACTAAAAAAAAAGGTTTAACAAAACATTATGGCTCTCATAACATGTAAACAGAGAAACTGTGTTTGTTAAATTTAAATTCCTTTTAGGATTTTTATATTTGCATTAGATTTTACAATTTTTGTAAAGCACATTTAAAATGGGCCTGGGCTCATCGTGAGCTCATCTTTAGATTGTTTTCCTAACAAAAAATCCCATTTTCTGTACAAGTGAGTTACATGCTGACTATAAGTGGAGTCAAGTGTGGGTGTGTGATTCACCTTATAAAAACCTCCTTCATCTTGGTGGCTGAGCCAAGTTTCTGCTGTTGTCGACACGGAAACCAAGGCGCCATGATGGGGCCTGCCTGGGTCATGGGGAACAGCAGCGATTGGAGCAAGGTCAAGTTCAGGGCCTCCTGAGTCTCAGCTTTTCAATTCTGTGCAGCAGAGAGTTGGCCTTGTTTGCTTTTGTTCTTCTTTTTCATTAGTGCAAAAACCAAAGCTGGGAGATTTCGCTTGGTGCTGTGAATACGCAGCCCTGCATCTTACCTTATTACAGCGAGTCAGCCCAATTTTCTGTTCATTTACTTCTTCCACTGTTAGGTGAGATTCTTGCAGAACCATATCCTCTCCATTTTTTTCCCTCTTTGTTCCTATAACGTGAGGGAAAACAGTGACGTGTTCACATATGTCCTTCTGCATAGCTCTTTGTATCAGAACTACCTGAGGATAAATAATTTCGTAGTCTTTGTTTTGGAGTTCTGCTATAAAGAATGTGAGAGTGTGGTAGGCAGTATGAGGGCTTTGTATGCGCAGTTGAGTCAACACAGCCCAAAGTCTATTTTTAGCGGGAGCATGAGGGTGGAGTCTCCCACAGGACAGCAGGACATTTACCCTTCACGTCACCTGATGCTTTGTCTTCTCCACCATAAGTCTTGCTCATCTGCTCAGTTTCAGAATGTGCTTTTCTGGGTAGCTGTTCCATTGAAGGTACACGGCAGGTGTCAGCTCTGCTGCGGGAGTTTACCCTGAGGCTCCAGCAATTCTTTTGCCAAGTCGTGTGACTCAGCCAGTTCTGAATTCTGGAACTCAGGGTTAAACAAGGCCCTAAGACTTGACCTTACACTGTAGGGTGCTATATCTAACATTTTCACCCTTGTGAACTCTGGTTTCCCCCTTTCTTGAGCAAGTTGAGCATAGCAGAATTATCTTCTTTCCTGATGTGAGCTGGTGGCCCATCTGACACTAAGAGGTGGGGCACTTAATCATGGAATTTGCCTTTCTTTGGGCTTCTCTAAAATTATCTGAATGTTCATAGTGGTGTTTTTTTCTAAACATCATGTTAGGGGAGTCTGATTTGCAATTTCCCAGGAGCACTAAAAGCACAGTGGGAGGGAAAGAATCCTCTAAACGTTAATAAACTTTACATTTAATGAGCAAGTGGCCCACAGTGATGGCACTCTCAGAAAAGACATTAACCCTTCAGGCAAAGCTCCAGTGTCCTAGGAGTTACCAGGGAGGAATGTAACGCCCAGATAAGACTTCTCTGGGGGAAAATAAGCAGTTGCAGGGTTGATTTTTTTTAAAGGCATGTTTGGGGTCTGTCAAGACCTGTCCAAAGACCAGCTCTTGCTGCTACCTTCCTAATGCCACCACCTTTTAATACAGTTCCTCATGTTGTAGTGACCCCCAACCATCAAATTATTTTTGTTGCTACTTCCTGACTGTAAGTTTGCAACTGTTAAGAATCATAATGTAAATATCTGATATACAGGACGTATTTTCATTGGTCCGCGTCCCACAGGTTGGGAACTGCTGCCTAAGAGGATCATTACTATAGTAATCGTTACTATAGGTTGTCTATGACAACCTTCCCACCCTGTCTGATGGGAAGAATATTCATTTTTAATCCCTGCAAACAGAAACGATGCCTGGAAATTAACAATAAATGTGTATCAAATGTGTGTATCGGAGAAAGACAGGAATGTCTGCACGAGCCCTTTCCTAACAGAGGATTATACATGTGCTTTCCAGTCATGTCATCGAGTCCCACCGTGGGGTCCTCCAGCACGTCCTCCATCCTCCCGTTTTCCTCCTCCGTTTTTCCTGCTGTCAAACAGAAGAGTGCCTTTGCCCCCGTCATCAGGCCCCAGGGCTCCCCTTCACCTGCCTGCTCCAGTGGCAACGGAAACGGATTCAGAGGTAATTAGAGGGACCCCCTTGGGGGTTAGCAAGGTGCCGTGCTCCACGGCCAGCAGGGTGAGAGCAAACAGCATCGCGCCAGTGGCAGCGCCAGCCACTCACCTCCAATGAGACGCTCTGGTGTCTTCAGCTGAGGCTTGTGCTCTATCTAAAAGCAAGGGGGTGGGGGCAGGGACAGACCTGTCCGCAAACTCCACAGGTCCTGGCATTGACCAAGGTGGAGTCATACATATGATCCAAGAGTGTCTGGACTCCCCCAAGCCATCCTGCCATTCCCCCAGTGCCCGCCACGTGCTGATACCTAATGGGTTTTCTGGCCTCAGTGCAAACACGTTCTCTTGGCAAGTACAGACAGAAGCCGTGGGGAGTAACCCGTACCTTTTGAGCATTCTGACTGTGTACTAGTCAGATTGGCAGGGAAGAAAGAGAAAGACCAACTGTGTCTGAGTATCACTCGTCAAACCCATTTTTGAGCAATGTCCTAAAATCTAAAATGACCCCAGGACATAACACAAACGTGAGGAGTCCATGAGAATCTACTCAGCTCACGGTGAAGGGCAAGGTAGCTGATGACAAAGGAGCACATTGGAAAGTGCCGAGCGCTGGGGCCCACGTTATGCCGGGGTTGTTCCTCGCATCTTGATATGAAAACATTCGGGTAAAACCAGGAAGAACAGGGGTCAGTTAACCCCTCAGGGATTAAAAGTCTGTGAGATCAGCAGAGCTTGGTGGGGAGGTTTATATGGGCTGTGAAGCGCTTGTCAGCACAGCTCTGGGAAGTCCCATCCTGCTGTTAAAAATGATGGCATCTCCTTAAATTCAAGTAACATGAGAGAAACTGCCAAAAGCACAGTTGAAAACCCAGAACTCACAAAACGTCACTGAAAATTCTTTTACTACCAACAGGAAAGAGTAGCTGGGTCCACCTGCCACCCACTATGTGGGTAGTTAGAAATGTCAGCATCTTCGATGGAATTTTTTTGTTTTTTTTAGCCCCCTGTTGAATCCATCGAGAAACAGGCTCAGCCTGTATGTAGCAAAGTGTCGCCAAAGCCCAGTGGCTTCCACCTCACCCCTGGGGGATGTGCCCAGCACTTTCCCATCATGGTGGCTTCATCTCAGACTGCGACAGGGAGACAGTTATTGCTGAACAGTCACCTTGTCTTCCTCCCACCAAACCATTTCAGTGATGCTAATTCTCTGCTCAGTTTCAGGGCCCCATAGGTTTCACTGGGACAAGCGGGGTGGGGGGATAGACAGAGGCTGCCCTCCCCATGGGCATGGTGGGAAGGGGACGGAGGTGGCCTTTTTATCAGAAGATAAAGGTCCCTCACTTCCTCACACACACGGCTCCCTGAATGTTATCAAAGTCAGGTTCAAATCAGCCCCGAGAGCTGGACGGAAGCCATACCCAGTCAGGGTGGGGCTCCCTGTGGGGTCAACCACAGCAAAAATAGGCCCTGTCCAGGGGCCCCCGTCACGCAGCCGAGCCGTCCTCCCCGACTGCACCTGCAGGAGCCAGGTACAGCTTCACTTCCATAGCGTCACTGCAAACTCCAGAACCTCTTCTGGATCCTACAACTCCCTCCAAATTTTGCTGGTGATTCGCATCTTAAAAAGAAGGTGGAAGGAGAGGTGGTGAGGGGAAAAGAAAAGAAACACCTGCCAAGGTGGGGTAATAGCCTTAAACAGTGCTGAGAACTATGAAAAGATCAGGAGATGCTTCGAGAAAATCAACCAGTGGAAGAGTGCTGAGCTCGATGGCGCTGTGTGTGCCGGAGTCCTGGGTCAGCTCCTTCCAGCCCGTGGGAACCTGGGCCTGTCATTGTCCTGTCAGAGATGCAGTGTACTTGTCTGTTCAATAAGAAAATCGATAGCTCTTTCCACAGCTTGTGGGGAATTAATCTGTGTGAGGAGTGAAGCAAGGTGAAGGAATCCAGGGTTGACAAGTGATGTCCTCCGAGGCTTTCCCTCTCCTTGTCCCCAGTTTGGGCCAGGGGGATGGAACCCCAAGGTGCACTCTTCATGGTCCCTGGATGAAAGATGCTGGGATCACAGGGGCCTGAGAAGTGGGGAGCTCCATCTCCTTAGACAGACGGGGAGAGCAAAAATGTGGGCTGAGGAGCCTGGGTGATCACGGCTGATGGGAGGTGACAGTCTTCAACTGTCTGCAGACAGCTCATATGTACAACGTTCCTAAGAACTGCTATTTACGTGCAAGCAACGGGCTGAACTGAGTGCCTTTCATGAATTATTTCTCTCAAGTTCATGCCATTGTCGCCATTTTTAGTTAAGCAGTTTATCCCGGGCCTCACAGAAGGTAGCTGATGTCTCGAATCCAGACATTTGGTCTCCAAACCCTGTGCCCCGACAGCCCACTGGCTCTCTTGACCTTTCACCCTTCACCCATACCTTCTTTCCACCTGGGCCACAGGTAAAGGAATTGGACAATCCAAAGAGCAGTTAGGCATCCCTGTGCCCCAGTGAAAATTCCTGGTTTTCCTCCAGTTACCATCTGCTCTCTACCAGTTGGCTACGGTTTCCACACCCCAAAAGTCAGGGTTGCCACCCAGCAGAGATCCAGCCAGCCCATCTGGATGTGAGACAAGAAAGAAGAAAAATCCCTAAAATCTGTTCTCCAGCATACGGGGGAGGGAGCTCTGGCCTTTTCTAACCATCTTGGGTAACTGTCTTAGCACCCAGAAAAATGAAGGAATTGTAATGGACAAGTTAAAGTTGAGAACGTGAGCCAGAACTTTACTGCCAGGCCGATACACGCACAGCGTCCCACCCCATCTATCAGGCACTTAGAGTTGATGGGTATAGATTGTCAAGATAATATTATACACTATACGTCTGATTCATTTTCCAGCTCCCTCCAGGAAAAAATAAATAAAATGAAAAAACTCCTACACTCTGGGATAATTACTAGGGTTGCTATATCTCTAAATCATCTGGGAGGGTCCAGAATTGAACCACCTTTATTGAAAAGTTACATCGATTCAATATAGAGTAATACAGGCAAAAATAATTAAGGCTTTGCTAGCTGTGTAAGACCTTAGTCCAGATCTCACAAACATTCAATAAAGGCTGTGTGGGCAGGGAAATAGAGGGCTGACAATTTTGCCTGAGCGGACTGGCTGGGGTGAAGTGAGAGAGAGTAAGAGACAGAAAAAGATGGATGGTTTGGGAGAAGCAGGAAGAAGTAGAGCCATTTGCTTGTAAGCTTAGTAAGCACGACTCAGCAAAGTGCTTCTGTGATATTTGAGCATCCGTAGGTGTGATACGTGCAATAAAATGCAAAGAGTCGAATTCTAGATATCCCCAAGTTCCGATGCAAGGAAGGAATAATTCTAGGGGCTCATCTGAAAGCCAGGGCCAGTGGAATATAATCTGCTATGTGATTATTTTCCACATTGTGCAAGTGCTATTTCATTTCCCACGCTGAGGGAAAACCTTGACCATGACTTCCCAGACAGGCACTGTCTGCATCTCTTGACTACATGGGGGATGAAGAGTGGGGCTGGGGCTGACTCCCAAATTAGGAACTAATTAAAATCTCCCCTGCTAGTGGAAAGTTCATTAGGGAATGAGCATGGCACATCAGCTGTGAGTGCTGATCTTCAAAGGAAGATGAGCTAGCTAGAAAAAGAAAAAACAAAGCAACTCAGCAAATGTAGGCTGGAACCGACATGGGCAAACTAGAATCCAAAGCTCTTAATTTGTTACATGGATACCTAGGAACTCAGCACCTGCAGTTTCCTTTCTTGTTCCAACTAAGTGATCTGAAACAGTATAATCTGGAAATATAGTTCAGTCTAATAAAAAAAGTGTCACATGGGTTACTAGTTAATTTACATCTATTATCTCATGTATACAACCCACTCCTACGAAACAAAGCAAAACGTAACTCTTGGCCTCCCAAGCAAAATTGCAGTGATGTCTCCATTTCAGTCATTCCAGGAGGCTTCAGAGCCTCTCCTAGCCCCAGCTTGGAAAAATCAGTTCCCATATCAGCTGAGGGCACTCTGGCTCTGGCCGCACCACCAGATTGTCATTTCTGTCCCTTGCTCACCAATTCATGCCGTAGCCTTTAAAGTCTCCAAGCCTCATTCCTATGCCACTCTTCCTTTGCAGCCATGACTGGACTTGTCGTCCCCCCAATGTAAAGAAGAGGAAAACTGCTTTCTTATAGCACAAAACTACTTACTCTGATGGACAAAGCGGAAAGCACTATGAGCTCTTTGTGGGCAAGAGTGCCCCAAATGAACACAACGGACATTCTTGGGTCTGCAAGGAGCTGGCATCTCATTCAGCCTCACGTCCCCTGGTAGCTCTGATGACCACGACACAAACTGACCCTCTTGGGGACAAGGACAAAAGGTGTCACTGATCTAGTGCTAAGAGCAGAAATGCAATTCTTTGTTACGAACATTATGAGAACCACCTTCCTAAGTTTGTAAAATATTTAAGAAAAAAAATTGGCAAACAATTAATGCTTAATATTTTGGATACCATTTGTTTTTCTTTGTAGGAAAAAAAGTTGAAAGTTTCTATTTTCTATGAAGCCTTTCAGATACCAATTTAGTTTATGCAGAAAAAAAAAAATTGAACAAAACAGGGTACCAGCATGGAAGACTTTCTTAAAATGAAACCTGAATTGAATGATGAAATGTTGTATGTGTGTTTGCTTATAGTTTAATCTCTTTAAAAAAAAAAAAACAAAAAAAGGGAAAAATTTTAAAATGTTTTACAGTTATTTAAATAAACATGTAACTTATTGTAAGTAGAGGTTGAGGTAGAAATTAAGACTTTTTTTTTTTTTTGGAAGAGTACAAACTCTCTTCCTGATGTACAATGAAGATAATGCAAACCTGTAGTAACAAGTTTTAAAGGTGTGTGATTATTATTGCAGTTACTTACTAGATTCTTATCCCTCATCCCACATCCTGCTCTTTTTCCATCATTTTAGTGACATGGGGAAGAACGTGTAACTTATGTAGATTCCTACGGAACAAAGTTATAGGAGAAACAGAGGCTCAAGTGTACACACACACGGGCAAATGCTCAAACCCATCAACGCATTCTCACCTCCAGCTGCTTTCTGAATATAGAACATGTCCTTTTTGGTGTTCACTCTTTGTGAATATTTTTCTTAAAAATTCACCTTAGCTTTCCACGTTCTCCCCTGAGCAATGCAGAGACTTCCCGTGTTTTAGCATGGCTCAGGCTTTGAGCATCCCCAGGAAACAAGTATCTCGCCTTCAAGAAGAGCCAAAGCCACAACATGAGTTTCTTAACCAAGGGGTCCCTCTGGAATTCTTCTTTGAGAGAGCTATACAACCCCTCTTTGTCTGCCTGGTTCGGTGCAGAGGTATAAAGCCCCCTGAACGTCAAAGACAAGGTTTGGAGACAATGCCTGTTTCGTGGACTCAGTCTTAGAATGTCCGTGGCCTTTCCTCTCTCTGTAAATTTCCTCTTTCATGACATTAAACTCTCTTGGGAGAAAAAGCGTATGTATCTCACTTAACACTGTTTCCAGGCAAGAATGGGATGGGGTGTGGAAAAGGAATGTGAAGACGTGGAAATCCAGGTCCCTGGGAGATTCACAGACTCAGAGCAGCTGCGTTCTAAGCATGCACTAACCCAGCCCTTGATGCTTCTCTGACTGGCTCTCAGGAGGACAAGCCTTGCCAGCACTGCTAACAGTGATGGATTCTTGGGAGCCTGTGTGATCCTTAGAGACGTATCCAAACTTATTTGGACTGCCAATGCAAATATCATTTGTGCCCAGTTCGGGGTTCTCAATGACATCGCGGTATAGGCACAGACTTGGTTTGGGGTTTTTGGTTGGGGATTCAACATTAGATGAAGGACTCATGGAGAAACATCTTTAGGGCATCTGAGCCAATTTTGGAAGACTTATTTATTAATTCGACATCACTTCTCTTTGCCCCATTGAAAGGTGCTCATATCTGTCCAGCCCCCAACTATTTTCATGCCTTTAATCCATTCTGGAATTACCTAATATGACATATTATTTCTATGCACATGAGAATCCAAGGTTTCGGAAACCTGGCATGCTTGTAACGACTGCTGACAATCTCCCATCGTCAGGGCTTAAAGCCCCCCAAATACACAGAAACACACAAGAAAAAGTCCTCTGGTGAAAAAGCTGATGGGGGGGAGGGGGAGAACGGGTGGAAGAGGAACGTTACCACCCTACAGTGAAGGCAGAATAAAATGAAGCATGTTTAGACCTGGATTTGAGCCAATCCAACATAAGGAAATGTTTTTTTAAGTAGCATTGCTTTTAGAACCTGTGAATGTTGCTCTTGCATGAAGATGAGTTGCAGTACTGTCTTCAAAATGAGTGTAGACTTTCGTCGGTAGCTTTATACCGAAAAATGTGTGTAACTAAATACGAGACACCTTTGACCATTCAGCTAGAACCCTGGCAGCGGCAGATCTATTTAACTGTACAAATGTGTGTAAGGACTGTTTTTAGTGTACTGATAAATTAAAGCCACCCTGTCCTCTTTTGTCATTGCTATTGGAGCATTCCAGTCCTGGGCTATTTTCGTGCCACTTGGAATACGAGTATTTCTATAGGTAACTCCAAATTCTATCCTAACTTTGTAAAAGGAGCTGTGTAAGATTTTTCATTTAAGGGACAATTGACTTCATTATTTATCTCTCTTTTTTTTTTTTTGGTTATAGCATTGTAATGTCTTCTCAGTTTTTCTTTGCACATTTCAATCTGCATGGTTTAAAAACCATTCTTTACCTTTTGTACAGTAAAGTCTCATTTTCAAACTGTATAGTTTCATTTAATTGTTTTGCTTTGTCAGTTATATACAGTATAAAGTTGCTATGCACAGAGCTTTTTGTAAAGACAGCCTTTTTGTTTACTGTTTTTAATGGTCTTACTTAAAGAATATCTTGTTTGTAAAATGAATATGTCTACTTCAGTTTTAAACTTTAAATTATCCTAACAAAAAAATAAAATTTTTGTACTGTAAAAAGGATTGGAACGTTGCCTTCTTCTTCTTCTTTTTTTTCTTTTAGAGTTAGGAATTTAGTTCGAGATGTGTTGTTAACTTTGAGGATTTTTCTCATCACTGCTGGGCCCTGGGCCTTGACTTCAGGTTAGGAAACCTTACAACTTTTGCTTACATAGAAAGTGTACTAAGCTGGTCACTTAGAGGATGGACTATATATGACTTTAGTTCATTTCTCTATATGTATTCACTTACATATTAATATAGCCATCTGTTCAAATTCCTTCCTAAGAAACTCAAAGGATCTTATTTGCTGTGTTGGATTTTGGCTCTATAAAATTCTTGACCTCAGTGGGCAATCTATTCTGATTTGAAACTGCTTGTTGAATCAATGTTATAACTTGACTTGTCAGACACTGGGTGAAGAATTGGAGGTTGGGGCATAAGGACTTGATGCCTATTCTTAAATCACAAGCAAGGAGAGGCAGGCCTGGCCCAGTCCTCCAAAGAATGGGAGAAATTTTGGAGTCAAGTTAATAGTGAGCACCCCAGATGGAAAAGACAAAGACATGAAAAATTCACAAAGCACATTAAGGAGAATTTGACCCCACGTGATTGTCAACCAGACTATTTTGAAGTATAATATAATTGGATTATGTCTTCTATGAAGGCACAGATACCTTCAGACCACATAAATTGCCTTCCTTATGTAAATGGATACAGTGTTGTTCCTAAACACTTAATTGAGAAAGCCACCATATTGCTTTTTTAAATGAAGACTAACTCTCTGTCTAGAATGCTCTTCCCTTTGATCTTTGCATGGCTGGTGCCTCCATGTCCTTAGGTCTTGGTTTAAATATCAACTACTTGGGGGCCTTATTCTTTGAAACTAAACTCTGCGTGTGACCTTGCCATAATTAGTATTCATTCATTTCCTATCAGTTATCCACCTTTGCTTTGGGCTGAAGGCTCATAGGAACAGGGACCCTACTAGTCTCAACACTGTACATGGAGCGCCCAGCCCAGTTGAGGGGCTGAGTGCTCAGCAACTGCTGTTGAAGAAGTTGGTCCTGATTCCCCGAGACAGCTCCGCCTTGTCATGTGAGAGGGGAAGCTGGTTTGTCACAAACTATAGAAAAGGCCGTCACATTGAGAACCCCCTCCTTAACTACTATCTTGTCAGTCAACAAATCAAACAAGAAAAAGATGAAATGTGTCTGTAATGTAACGTGCTTGGTTGTTTAGGAAAGAGAAAAGTCAAGACGGAAGGCAGGGGAGGAAAAAGAGACCTCTGGCAGGTGGCCTGCTGGGCAGGTTGGTCTGCCCTAGAACTTATCCTCAGATGTAATCACAGAACAAGAATCTGGCCAAGTCTGGGCCTTTCAGGGCAATGTAAATTCCATTTCTTTCCCAGACACAACTTGTTACCCATACCCTTGAATTTCAAAGAACCTTGAGTACCCTCACCAAACAGCAAGAATCCAGAATGGCTCTAGAACACTGAATGTGAGAGAGTGATGAGGTTTGAAACTTTAGGAATAAGGTGGGGACTTGGTCCCAAAGGACTGTGTGCACCATGCTGAAGAGTTGAAGACGTCCTACGGAGAACTACGTACTGCAGGTAAGGTGCCACGATCAACTTTCCACTTCACAAAAATCATAAGCACAGGGCGGGTTATGGACTGGAGATCATAACTATCAGAGGCAAGATGACCAACTAGGTGAGGGCCAAAAGACAGCTGATTAGCACTAATGTACTGGACCACTGTTCACCCCTGATATCCTTTCTGAAGGGTAAACACCTGTTCCATACCAGTTGTGAAATGTTTTAAAATTGCTCCTACAATTAGGAGACTATTGCAATAGCCCAGACTCCTGCCTGAACTAAGGCTTGACAGTAGAGATGAGAGTGGAGGAAAGATCCAAGAGAAAGCTTTACAGTTTGACAGGACTTATTGACAAGTTAGCTGTCAGAATGAGGGGCTGGGCGACTGGGATAACTCCCAGTTTTCTAGTTAAACAATCAAACTTTGTGATATAATTAACTGAAGTAGGGAATACAGAGAAGGGCACCTTGGGAGAAATGGAAAGAGATATTTTTCAATTGGGACACAATTGCCACACTTCTTTTTCATTCTTGGTTAGCTGAAGATTGTTTTCCAGCAGTTAATTCAAGAAGGACTCAGGAGAATTATACTCCTTGATTCATGCATATCAAAAAGATACTTATTCCTATTTGAATGGCTGTTCTGAGTGTAAAATTTGTTTAGCTATTTTCTAGTGTTGAAGGAATGTTGCTGCAGAGATGTCTGAAGCCAGGTTTCCCTTTCTCATTCCCCTCTATTCTTCCCTTTATATAAGCAAGGCTGTCCTCACTTATATACAATATGATTTATTGTATAAATCATGGCACTTTTGAGAGTGAAGCACCGTGAATAATTATGGCTGGAGAACAGATGTAAACGGAGACTGTCACATGGTCACTCTACTTAGAAGTAACTTGATCTTTTCATCCGCCTGCCCCAAAAGAGTCTTATGAATTTGAAGCCCAGTAACTTTACCAGGGTTTGCAAGGTTGGACAGTTAAGTTCAAGAACTCGTCCCGGAAGAAATGCCACATATCTCAGTGCTGAATATCAGTATGGTCACCTTCAAGAAACTCCCCTGGGAAAGCTATGACGCCAGTGCTGAGTCCACCCTTCAAAGCAATTTTGGAACTCTTTTTCTGGAATAGCCAGGAGAGCTGTTGTCATACAAAGTCTGACAGTTAAGTTCACAAAATAGAAAGAAGTACTTTGAAGGGGGGACTAAGTGCTGACATTAGCACATAGCTTCCCAAGGGGAGAACTTTGAAGGCGACCAAAGTGAAATTCAGCCACGAGGTAGGTAGTCCTTCTGGGATGAGTTCACAAACTTCATTGATCTTGTATCTTGGTGTTGATTGTTCCATGACACTTTTTCCCCTGGGATAGGTATAATGTTCCCTTTTAGTATAACATTCAAACCTTTTCTTTCTGGAAACTTTAATTATAACATTAAAAGACATTCTCTATTCCTTCGTTCTGGCTCTTTCTGCTAGAAACACCACTTATACTTGTGTTGGACCTCTGGTCTCTATCATTCATATCTATCATAATCTCTCTAACTGCTTCCGATTCTTTGGACTCTATTCAACTGCCTTTCCTTTGTTCATCTTCCTTTATATCCCTTCTAATGCATCTTTAATTTCTCATGTGGTTTCTTTTTCTTTCACTATTTTCATAAGCTGTGCCAGTTTATATCCCATTGTTTTCTATTATGTTGCTTATGTTCATTGACCTATTGCTTCTCTGCTTTGAGCTACTGTTTTATGGAGAAAAATGTTTTTTATTACTTATTGTTATGGCAATGAGCTTGACCAGAATTACCATCAGCTCCACAATTATCATCAGCTCCATGAGAAGTTTTTTTTGTTTTTTTTTCCTTTCTGGTGAGTGTTCATCAACTATTATTTGTTTTGCTTTTCTTTTTCCTGTTTCTCTCTCATGGTATTTGTATGTAAATTGTATTTTAATACTTTTTAGCAATATTGTGTTTATTTTTGATTGAAGTGAATTTTTTTCTGGACCAGCGATTTGTCAGAAATTTGAGAGGAAAGGGTCTAGAGCTAGATACTAGGTTAGGAGGGATTCTTATTTCAGAGTTATGTGTGTATGAGGGGGAGAGAGAGAGAGATTTCTTTTAGATTTTACTACTTCTTGGGAAAAATAAACCAGCATCTGTGCAACTGCTCATGATACAGACTACTCTTCCTCACCAACAGGATGCTTCTTATATTCTGGCTAGTCTAGGTAATTCTCTCATCCAGTTCTGCGTACTGGGTTCTATCTCTCTGCTCAGTGGGACCCAGAGATAGGTTACCACCACATTACCTTCTCATACTGACTGTTCCAAATGATAGGCTCTTGGTTTGGGGCCTCAGTTGTGTCCCACTAGCTTTGTCTGATATTAGCAGTAAAGCATCTTTTCTCTGTCTTTGCACATTCCTACCTGGTTTTCTTCAGCATTGCCATTCCTTTTCTTTATAAGTTATGATTCGGGGTATCCTGTTTTTCCAGTTTCATAAAAGATGAAATTCATGCCTTTCTTTTTAACATTCCTATTTTCTTTTGAGTGATTCTGAGAGGCAATTGGTAGGTTTTATAATAGTCTCTTAGTCTGAATGTCTTCCTATTTCCTGCACTGCACCATGATAACTCAAGAAAAGGGGGAAATTACACCATGCTGTGAACTCCTTCATTCTACCACCATGTATCAGCTGACCTTTGACCTTGCAGATTTCTCTTGATTACTAGCTCTGTGACCCAGGTCAATGGCTACCTTCTTCAGTTTGATTCTGCCAAATACAAAAAATAAGATATAGACAGCCTCCCAAACAACAAATAAACATGGTTGTCCAGTTGGAATTTATTATAATGAGAAATATATAAAAAAGGATTCATTGTACCCCAGGAGGGGGTATTCTTTGTAAAAATAAATAAATAAAAAGTTTTTTAATGAAAAAAATAAAAATTAAAAAAAAAAAAGGATTCATTGCTCAGCTCTAGGAAATCCATTAAAAGGGCACATGAACCATCACATCATTGGTAATACTGAAGGGGGTGTTTTTCAGTTATTGCTTTAAAGCTGATCCCACTTTGAACAAGAAAGCCTTATTTTCCATAAATTTTATGAACAGAAGACAGTGTGATAAAATGGAAATAGCTAGGATTCAGAGACCTAGAATCAAATTCAAGTTCTATCATTCCTAGCTCTGTAATCTTGAATTCATTACTGTGTTGAGTCTTATTCTTGCCAAATGCAAAATAAGGACAATAACTATGTACATACATGTACACATATTTATATGTGTATATGCATATAGCTATATGCAAATATAGTTCTTAGGATTAAATTTTTAAAATTTACTTTAGAAAATGTAAACTCAATGCCTTGAATATAAGGGCGACATAAATTTGAAACACTATGGCCATTACATTTGTATATATATATGCTGTTTACTTCATTGCTATATTCCCAGCATCTAGAATAGTACTTAACACAAGCCAGCACTTAATAAAAATGTAACAATTGATTGAATATGTAAAACACCAACATGTCATACAGGCTCAGTAAACTCAACAACAACGGCTCCATTGTGGGCTTCTGGAAACCCACAGACATGGTTATAAACCTCAGCTTTCCCCTTGCCCATACAAGAATGGGACGATCACCGAAATTCAACATTCTCTGGTTCATCATTTCTGAAAGAGCAGAACATCAGCACCTGATCTTGCCTTGGGGCCAGTTAACCTCTTCCTCTCAAAACTCTCAGCTGCTTACCTGACAGGGACCAAGAAGGGAAGCAGTTGGGGTATGGGGTTCACTGCAGTCAGTTTGGGGACAAAAATGGGGAAAGCAATGGGACTCTTATTTGACCCAACGGTTAAAACTTAGAGGAGAACAATGGGTGCCATGCCTGGGAAATAGTTCTCAAGCACTCTGCGACTTTAGAAATGCGAGTGAAGCCACAGTCCTGGTGAAGCCACAGTTCTAGGTCTTTGCAAGTGAAAATTAAAGAGTAAAGGCTGTTTCCTAACCACCGGGCTATGTTTTCTTCTATTCAAAGTTAATAATTTTTTATCATAGACTAGAACATCTGGTGTGTCATGGCTATGACTTTGGAAGACAAAGCAAGTATTGTTTTCAATCCCAGATTTTCATAAGTCCAAGAATTTGAACCCATGAAAAATTGCTTTTAGAACAGGAATGAGAACAAAATGACTTCTAGTACCAAATCCAAATATTTACCATTTCTGAACTGAACAAAAGCAGAATGGTTGCAAAGAACTCTAAGTGCCTTGAAGATGCAGGCTATATAAATTGAAACATCATAGCCATTAAATCATAATACTTGTTTTTGTCAACCATAATGATAATGACTAAAAGTGGAAATACTAAACTTCCATTCTTTGTGCCGAGAAGTAACAGCATGGGCGAGAGCACTGGAAACCAGCAGACCTGAGTTCGAATCCTGCCTCCATTCCTAAATATCACTGTATGATTATCAGAAAATTAGCTTTATGAGCTGTCATTTCTCCATCTGTACAAAAAGGTGATAAGGAGACCTCGATGCCAAGACTCTTTTCCTGCCAAGATGGTTGTGAGGTTTAAATAAAATGATGAATGTCATAGTGGCAAACACAGTAAATATTCAGCTCTCTGTGTTTTTGTTTCTTTCCCCTTAGCTTGGGATAAAAACCAACATGTGTTTATCTGGAAAGCCACCCATCACTCTTTTCCTTACAAGTCCTCCCTGGCAGCACTGAAGAGAGGATTATTAATTAGTCAGTGTTTGTAAAACACTTTGGGATTGAAAGTGCTGAGTGTGGAACAGCACTATTTACATCACAATACAGGAGCTGGCTGTGCTTTCAAGTGGATCCACTTACAATGTAAGGCAGGCCTAATAGATGTGTCCCTGTCATTCAAAAACCCAGAGTGGGAGTTTCTGGAAAAGGCTTGTGTCTGCCTGCCTTGCTATAGCCATTCCTGTGCAGTAGGCAGGCGATTCTGGAGAGGCGTTATTATAGCTAATCCTCTAACCCAGTGATTTTCAACAGGGGAGAGGATCTTAGATGTACTGCAATTTTTTTTAAAGATCATTAATTGAATTATTTTCAAAAAAGTTCAAAGCACAGTAAGTATATTCTTTTTCTCACTTTTTTTTTGATCAATGTAATTTAAGTGTGCCATGGAACTTTACTATAGGTTCAAGTGTGCCATGAGATAAAAAAGGTGGAAAAACACTGCCCTAAACCTAATGAGAAACTAGGTCAAAGAATTATTCAACTGAAATCTACAAATACCCTCCAATCCCCTCGAGCAACAACTTTGACCAACAAGAAGAGTATCTGAGCCATTTTGGTTTCGTACTGTCACTATTCCCTAGGAGATCTTAGAATACAGGAATGAAAGAAGAAATTCAACTCCACTCAGATGACAAAAGCAGTGTTCCTCCAATTGGGGTTCACAGGTCCCTGGGCAAAAAGTACCAGGTCCTACTGAAGGAGCTGGAAGGTGTGATCTTCAATACTGATTTCCAACACAGTGGAACCTCTATAAGTTGACCACCCAAGGGACTGTGACAAACTGGGCAACGTAGGGAGGTGGTCAACATAAGGACCTAGGCCTATTGTATTGACACGTACACATGGTGCCTATCCCATCTATGAAAATTAGGTCAACCTAAGGAGGTGGTCAACTATGAGGGATCTACTGTATTTGATTCTCCTCTGCTCTTGGTCGCATGGAAAGACTGCATTTTCCTCTGTAGTTTCAGCAAAACAACATCATCCATCGCTGTAAATCAATGTTGCTAATGTTAAATTCATTGATTTTATGGTTCTAATTGTTTTTTACCTTGTGAACTATTTTTGCTAAAACAAGTTTAAGAATTTAATTTTAAATTTGTCTTGTGTAAATTTTAATTATATTAAGACCATATGTAATTTAAGAAACACTGTGGCCTTTTAGATTTTTTCCCCTCATTTCTAACTTCCTAGTTTCTAAATGCATTACTCAAATTTTAAAGAAGCACTGGACTATGAGAATGAGAAAGTGGAGGAAAAGGCTTGGTAAGCTACGAATTGGATCATCATTCCTTGAATAATCAAGACTTGGCTAAAAGTTTATTCCTGTGTTCTGGAATTCTACATCAATAGTAGAAATCTCCATGTATTATTCCAGTATTTCATTTTTGCCTCTGAATTATGTTCATATCCACAAATCCCAGCCAAGGGCCTGTTGAATAATTGTCCCCACGTGTAACATTTTCCTGGTGATGTTTTCCTTTCCTCATTCTTGTGAAATATAGAAATGTGTTTCTAATTATTAGCAGAACCACCTGGTTACTGTACTGTATCATCTCAATAACATGACTCATTTAGTATATGGCTTGGTAGAACTCAGTCATGTTTGACGCCATCCAAGAAAAATTAGTTACTACAATAACCTCACATAGCACACGCTCACCTGTAACCAAGGTGATCATATTTTGTAGGCCAATAGTTGGAACTTGTGACCTCTCAAATATAAATACATCTGAAACTGAGGTTGTCCTGGAAAATGCCGGACAGATAGACTTCCATGGCTTAAGCCACAAAAATCACCTACTAAGTGATGCTGTGGTGCCTTCCCACTCTTGTTTCTGAGAACTTTCAAGCACCTGGTTCTTATCTTTGTTATCCTTATATCTGTACATGTGGGCAGAGATGCGAGAAGCTATCACTTCCCTGAATTCACCGGGCAAGAGGTGAGCACAGAAATTAGCCAGCTCTCCAGGGAAACTTACCCCTGGCTCTGCAGGGAAACTAAAAAGAAATCTCTTTCTGGATACATAGGCCTTTTATAAAATTAACCCTTTCTTTAGGCTTAGTTCTTCTATGGTGAATCATGGCCTAAGACCCCAGGTTTGTGAGCCTGTAGGAATGTCTGAGAGTGGAGGGAGAGATATAACAGAGAGAGGGCAGTGCAGATGTATCTGCAAACAAAGGGCAGAGGGAAGTTTTCTTAGCATGGACTGCCTTGCTGGTGTGGAACTGAGTGCCCTGTTGAAGAAAAGGTGAGCTAAGTAAATGCTCAGAGGCCTCAGGCACAGGAAGGAGAAATCACAAAGAGAAATAGGAAGTTGAACCAAGATTCTAACCCATGGGCATATTTGGACATCCAGAGTGAAGACGCTCATCCCTTTGTGAGAACACAAGAGGTGTGATTGATAGGATCAACTCCCAGGAACTGACAGCAGAATATGGAGCCTCACCTTGACATTCATCAGCCTGGCAGAGGAGAGGGTGCCTGTGGCAGAGGCAGCAGCTGGAGTCGGCGGGAAGGAGCAAAGGAAACTCAAAGCCTTAGGCAGAAGGCTCCAGGTCCCTCCGTCATAGAAGCTGTGGGTTCCTTTCTGCCTATTATAGGACTGTGTTGGCAAGAGAAAGGCAAGAGGGGCTAAGTCTGGGAAGGATGCTGTAACCTAGTTTCCTAAAAACCAAGGGTTCCAACAATGGTAGCAAAGAAAACTACAGAAATATTAGCACCTTCTTGTGGTGTTCTGTCTCAAGCATGGGTAGAAATTTCAGGTGAACTTGTCTGTTGACCAAGCTCCCTGCACTCAGGACCTTTGCAAGGCTCAGCCATGGGCACACGATGCGGTTACTGTAGCAGGCTCTTTCTTTAGCACTGCAAGCCAGGTTGCTGGGTTGCAAGTGAAAGGCTTGGATCATCTCAGTTCAACCACTGATTAATTGTGTCAGCCCTTGGCCTCTCTTAGGTTCCGTCCCTTGCTCTGCAAAATGAGCCAGCTCCTATTTCCCTCTGGGGCGTGTGGTAAGAACGAAATGAGATGACATTGAAGAACATGTGTAACACAGAGCCGGATTCGGTCCATAGCAGTAGAATTGAATGTTCTTGAATGTGAATCAAAGCGTCAAACCTTGTTAGAGGGTGAGGTCAATTCTAACAGATAAGTAAAGAATAACCAACAGGCAACTATGGGAAGGGCTCGCTCAAATTTGTCAGAATGAATGAAATCCAAAGGCAAAAGGGCTTATGGCCTTGGGGCCATGGAACTGTTCCAAAATTATGGCTCAACTTTAGTAAATAGACTAAAACTATTAAATCAGGCACTGTGGTGTTAGTTCTGTGCCCCAGCTTGGCTAGGTCCTTAGTACCTGGTTATTTCATCAGGTACTAGGTGTTGCTGGGAAGGTACTTGGTGGATGTGACTAACATCTACAATCAGTTGACTTGAAGTAAAGAGATTATGCGGGCAGGCCTCACCCAAACGATTATTGGTGGGGATTCATTGAGGGTATAAGAAACCAGGTTATACTGATTGCATTTGTTAGATAAAGTCCCTGTTCCAATTGTGTCTTTGTCCCCCAAAGGTGTATCACACACCAAGACCCCATCCCCCCTTCTTTCTCTCTGCTCTTCCTTTCCCCACCCCCACCACGTCATTAATTCTCATTAATTGTCCTCATATCAAAATTGAGTACATGGGATTCATGCGTCCCCATTCTTGTGATGCTTTACTAAGAATAATGTGTTCCACTTCCATCCAGGTTAATATGAAGGTCTCAAGAGCAAAAGCTGAGGTTTCCAGGAGCAAAAATTCTGCCACAAGACCGTAACATTGACTCCTGCCTGAGTTTCCATTCTTCTAGTCTGCCCTGCAAATTTCAGACTTGCCAGCCTCTAAAACCATGCGAGCCAATTCCTTAAACTAAACTAATATCTCCCTCCCTCTCTCCTTTCACATACACATGCCCTATTGCTTCTGCTTCTCTGTAGGGCCCTGACAAACACAAACATTTCAAACAAGTGAATCTGGCTCGGCGCCTGTGGCTCAGCGGGCTAAGGCGCCAGCCATGTACACCTGAGCTGGCGGGTTCGAATCCAGCCCGGGCCCGCCAAACAACGACGGCTGCAACCAAAAAATAGCCGGGCGTTGTGGCGGGCGCCTGTAGTCCCAGCAACTTGGGAGGCGGAGGCAGGAGACTCACTTGAGCCCAGGAATTGGAGGTTGCTGTGAGCTGTGATGCCACAGCACTCTATCCAGGGTGACAGCTTGAGGCTCTGTCTCAAAATAAATAAATAAATAAATAAAACAAGTGAATTTTTATTGTGTGTAAATTATCTCCCAATTTTTTTTTTAATTTTTATTAAATCATAATTGTGTACATTGGTGCAATCATGGGGCACAATGTGTTGACTTCATATACAATCTGAAATATTTTCATTGAACTATTTAACCGTAGCCTTCGTGGCCTTTTAATCACTATATGAAGACATTTGTATTCTACGTTTAGTAATTTGCGCTTGTACCCTTGTAAGATGCACCGTAAGTGTGATCCCTGTGATCCCTGTGATTCCATTTGTACACAATTCTAGAAACCGCAAAGTCATCTATAGTGACAGAAAACAGGTCAGTAGGAAATGACCTGCCGGTTCAGGTGCACGTCTGAGGGATGACGGACATATTCAGTCCTCATCAGGGAGCTGGGCACAGGGGACTTTCCAGAGGCCCAAACTTACACAGCGTGAGCAGTGCGTAATATATCAATTATGCCTTAATAAGTGTACATGTGTGTTTAAGTGACACAGAAAGGTAAATTCAAGGGACAAAATATCTAAGGCTTAGGACAGGTGGCACCGTTGTTTCCTCTACATCCTGGCCCCTCCCTGGTGTCCTATTATAAGAGGAACAGGGAAGGAAAAGGAACACCACACCCCTAGGCCCTCATATAGGCCCAGGCCCCCCTCAAGGACCCTGGAGGCATCCCCTCTCTCTTCTAAGTCAGGCAAAGCTGCCAGCAAGGCTGTGCTCCCTGGGCACACAGAGAGTCCATCTGTACATCACTGGAAATAAACCAGGAAGACAATCTGTGTCCACGCTGCTCTCGTGAGAAAGAACGCTCCTAGGGACAGTGTCCCGGGGTCCTTGCTTGTGGGCTCTAGGCAATCATCTTGGAACTGATGTTTTGTCCTTAAGGAGTAGAATACAAGCCTGGCATGGTGGCTCACGCCTGTAGTCCTAGCACTCTGGGAAGCCGAGCCGGGTGGCTTGCCTGAGCTCGTAGCCTGAACCAGAGTCAGACCCCGTCTCTAAAAATAGGCATTGTGTCTAGCACCAGTCGTCCCAGCTACTCAGGAGGCTGAGGCAAGAGAATCACTTAAGCCCAGGAGTTTGAGGTTGCTGTGAGCTGTGATGCCACAGCCTTCTACCGAGGGTGTCAGAATGAGACTCTGTCTCAAAAACAAAAAAAGGCAGGGGTTGGGGGGGATAGAATACAGAGCACCTGTCTACCTGAGCCCAGCCGATTGGAGAACACCAGCTTCCAACCTCAACCTGGATGTAAAACTCACTATGCCATCCGCGCTTGGCAGAAGGAACTGTTTCCTTCTCACCAAGAGATGAGTAAGCAACAAGCATTTCTCAACATAGAGGAGTCGACTGCGCTCCTCTAACAGCCGAGGCCAGAAAGCTGCTCAGACAGAACCTTGGGCAAGTACATTGGCAAAGGCTTAGGGAAAGCACCCAGGCTAGGCAGGGGGGGAGAACAGAGACCCCCGGGGGAGAAGGAAGACCGTGGGAGAGACTATGTGACGGCACACGGGGTGTGCTCTGTAAGCTGTGAGGTCAGCACAAGTGTGCACAGATCAACAACCCTCGACATTGCCTCAAGGCCTCACCACCTGCGGAAGAGGCAGGTTTATCAACACAGCCTACCAGGTGACCTGTGGGGCACAGAGCCACAAGCCACTGGCCCTGGGCCCTGGAAGGACAGACTCAGCCCTGCCCCGGGGAAGGTAGCACAGACATGGTGGTGCATGAGCTGCTCTTGTTTTTGAGCTCCATTTCTGCCCTTTTTCATTTTAACTCATAAAAAAGACAAAAGTCTTTTCATATTGCTTTTAATTTTTTGCTTTAAAAGAAGAAATCAGTACAAACATATTCCCATGCTCAGTCTCCAACACGCCCACCAAGCCTGTAATCGGCTGCCACTATCCACGTTTTCCAAATAACTTAACTGAGGCTGAGATGGGTTCATGTCATCGCCAGAAGTCTAAGAGCCAGGCAGTGACAGAGCCAGAATCTAACCCGGACTCTAATTCCCCTGATTTCCCATTTGAATTTTAACATAATATAAGCAAGATGTTATATTTTTTAAATTTAAAAATCTTTTAAAATAAGATTATTGTTTTCTTGTATTAGATTCAAGCTGGGCCTTGGAAAGGAAGAAAAAATTGAGAGAACTTGGAAAGGTTCGGGAAAGACATAGCCAAAATGAGCAACAGCTTGGGAGAGAAAAAAGAAAAACTTTTCCCTGCCAGGGACGATAAAATGAAAGACTTTGTTCCCTAGATTGTAAATTCCAGGGAGGGCAAGGGCTGAATCGTACATCCTCACTCAATAGCCTCCTCTTCTTCCTCCCAGACCCCAGCTGGGGACTTGATGAATTTGGGTTGATCTATTGTTCATTTTTGTCTGAAAAATAAAAGGCCGAGGAGGTGGAACAAATTACAATATCTAAGGATTGCGCACAAGGAATCAGAAGGAAGTGGTGATGAAAAAAGGGTTTCTGCTCCATGATATCAGAAAAAGAAGGAAAGTTCTAGAACGCATTTGAAAATTAACTTTTTAAGAAAAATCTGAAATGATGTGAGACACTTGAATTTATACAAAAATACAAAAATTTATACAATTATACAAAAATAATGGTCATGTGCCTGAGTTTTGAAAGACTTGATTGACACACCCCTGGCCCTGGAATGGCCTCTCGACGTAACTCAGTCTCAAAAGCCAACGATGCCTGTGACTTTGCCAATATCAGAAGGCTGATTCCAACATGACTTTGCAGCCTAAAGTGCCTTCTCCATTATACCATGTCTGGCAAGTACCCAGAGGATTCCAGCGACGTGGCTAAGTCACCAGGAAGACCAGGAAGTGCTTTTTCAATATCATTCGATGCTTTGTGGGAGAGCAAATGTCGGGCCCATAATAGACGATTTCGGAGCCTCCTCACACTGCATCCAGCTCTCCAAAGTATTGGTCCTATTACATTTTTAAAAATAGCTCAGAAGTAATTTGAGTGCTGAACTGGCTACAGGATTAAAAAAAAAAAAATGAACCCACCTGAATACATTCTACCCGCTCCTATCAGCCAGAGACCAAGGGCTGCAGCCAGAGTTTCCTCGGAGCTAATTTTCAGCATTAGGGTTTATCAGAACCTAAATTCTGTTCTAATAAACGATGAAACAGCAGCCACTCTTTCAGCCACTTATTTGGGCGACCAGGGAATTGGCAGATGAGTTAAAAATTTCCATTGGTGACAACACACAGCTGTTGAGGTGCAAAGATCTGAGACTCTAATCAGACCGGGTTATATAAGTAGCACTGACTCATTATCTCTGCTTGGGGCACAGGGTCCACTGGGCAGCTGGGGCCGGTGTCGACAGAATGGCTAATGGGAAGTTGACACACAAAGATATCAACTTAGAAGAGAGGAAGTGGGTAGGTAACCCCATGCCCCTTCCAACCTTAAATAAGAATAGAGTGGGAGCAGCCCCTGCCCACAGCACTTCTTACATAAGGCACTAGCAATACCAAATGTCCAGTCCTTTTCTGAATTGGAGAATAATGATTTTATGATGACAACACCCAGGGTCTCCTGTTGGCCTTCTTTGCTTTTGTACTACCATAAGTTCCTACTCTTCCCAACATTCTAAGGATAGCTGTGATGCAATAAAGAAATGATCAGAGTAAGGAGAAATCATCTGGAGCGCCCAGCACAGAATAAGAAGTTCAAGTGATAGCTCTTCCCCCTACTCATACCCTGCAGTGAACAGACCCATTTTAAATTATGATTCACCGAGTAGATGATGATCATCTTAGAACGAATAAAAGTAACTATGATAATTGACCAAACTATGTAGAGATTAGCAATTGACAAACTATTTCTACTTCCATTGTCTGCTTAACCTTTAAATATAGTTTTGTATGGTGGTGGGGGTGGGGCGTGCTTTAGGATTCATCCTTTAAAGATGAGCTTCATTGGTGACTTTGTGGAGTAAACTGTATCCCTGTTCCTGTCCAAGTTCAGAACTTACTAGAGGGTAGAACAGGAGCCAGGCAATTGAAGAGGAAAACGGCAGCTTTATCACTAACAGAAGTGATTGGAGAGCATGGTTGGTATGCCCAATAAGCCTGTTAACATTCCCTACCCAGCCCGCTCTCCAAAGGCACACACTATACACACAAGTGTAAACTCTGGGCAGCCTGTCCAAGTGCAAGTTTGGGACCAGAGCAAGTGCATTTACTAAGAATCCAGGACCAGATGGAAAAGAGCAAATCCCTGATGCTCACACACTTGAGGTGCATGAGACCCACCCAACTGAGATGCATTTGCAGAGTCTGTATGCGTAGGGGCCAAGAAAGCCAGGAGGTGCCACTCGTGGAAACATACAGAGAGAAGTGATTTCTCTCAAAACATCCCAGTTCTTTGTTTTCCTAATCCACTGGGTTTAACCATGAAGCTTAGGGTCACCCAAGATTGTGGCTATTTTCTATTACTAACTCTCTCCCCAAACAGCGCTCCTTCCATCTGGATGAGCCAGGATCTGACTACTGTCATAACTATAGTTCCTTTGGAAAACCCTAGGATTGAAGGTAGAAAGTTAAAAATGTGCCCTCAGCAGACTCTGGATACATCCAAAGAGTCTATTAATTTAATTAACATAAGTACCTATTTACTTTCTATTCTGTTTTTCTTCTTCCCAACCAAAATCTTCAGCCACACTGGCTAATATGATAATGCTTTTCGAAGATTCTGCAATGTGATTAAATAACAATATGAAGATACTGAATAATAGAATTCCAGTAACATTAAGGAGATCATATTGGAACAGAAACTTCTTCCCATTTGGCAATTCCAAGTGAGATAAGTGAAATTCAAGGAGTAAATCTTCTAAGGAAAGTCCAAAAAAAGTTTAAGCTCCAAAGAATTAAAGTCCAAAGTTAAATCTCCTTTGTAATTAAAAGGCAAAAGGTATTAAAGTCTAATTCAAATTTTTACTTGTCCCGAGACTCGATAGGCAGGGAAATTGATGTCCAAAATTTTATTTTCCAAATTCTGGTTCTGCTCAGTCTCAAGTTCAGGGCCTCTGTCTGGTGTCCTCAGCATCTCCAGGCTGGGCTGCCTTCCATGGAATAGACATGGCTCTTTCTGGGGCCTCTCACAAACTCCATTTTTTAAAGAGTTCAAAGAGTTAATAGGACACATAAGATTATTATAGTATCAGCCCTGTATTTCACTAAATTTAGAACCACAAGAAACCCACTGCAATGGGAGCACTTATCTGAGCAAAATTGGCTTTTTCCAGAATCTAATATTTAGTGTCACTAGAGGCCTGGCCATATTCGGAGGGAAGAGGAAAAAAAACCTGTGTGTCAAGTTACAATTGGGGGCCTGAAATCTATCATTTTAGTCAGTGCTGATGTATTTTACAAATTTAGACCCAAACTGGGGCAAACTCTTGAGTCTTGTTAATGCATCTAAGCAGGGAACCCCTTCCACGCCCTCTCCCTTGGCCCCGAATGAATGGGGAAAAACGATGACAGAGACCTGGACACCTGATCTAGCCCCGCTGACCTATACCTGGTGTAACACCTTTGTGCCCTGGCCCACATGCTGACTATGCTTTTTATAACCTTGGCCTGCAATCTTCACCAAGATCCAGTCAAAGCCATTAGCACAGCTCTGCCCACTAGTGAGTGAAAAATTGCAGCAATGCCAGGCCATGACTGAGTCATTCCAAGGAGACGCTTGCAGCAGCCACGACAGAAGTGACCTCAGCTGAGACCCCAGCAGCCCACTTGTTCAAGCCAAGCAGCCAGAATTCGCTGAAGTTCACATTTGTTTGAAATTATATAGAAATAGTCATTCCCCCCACACATAGAGCGGCAGTGAGTTGGGGCAACCACACGAATTTGTTGTTGAAACTAGGAAACTTTTGAGTGAGAATAAAAATGGAATAGAGGAATAAATACTATGAAACAAAAGCATGAACGGTCACAGGTAAATTGGTGTCCTGTCATTGGCTGCTATAGGGTCACGCAAGGTCACACAAGGAGGAAGACCTGTCTCTCCAGGGAAGCTCCTCTGGGTGGGGACAGGTTGAATGAGTCTCCTCCATAGTAAATGTTCACTGTAGAAAATTTGGAAGCTCTAGAAAAGCACGATGAAAAAAGTAATGGATTATAAGCTTACTGTTGAGAAATGGCCCTGTTAACGTTTTAATGTATCTTTTTCCATGGGAGGAAGTAAAACTTAATAGGAATCAAGCAGGAGAGAGAGAGAAGGAGGGGTGGGTGGTAACCTAACAGGTACAACCATCACTGCCTGGGTGACAGGTGCACTTATGACCATGACTCCAAGCAGTATAAAAGTGATCCACGTAACCAAACATATTTCTACACCCATACTACTCTGAATAAATTATAAAAAAATGTCTTTTCCAGATTTGTTTTCCGTGCATTTGTGTTTATATCCAGAGACTGCCAAAAAATGTACACATTTTAAGAAAAACTATATGAAAATTGCAATAATATAGAATATATACCAATAGCAAAAGATGACTCAAGTCCCATTTGATCACCTCTTGTAACTGCAGAAGTCAAATGTGACTTGAGTATTAGAATTTTAATATAGGTTTTCCTTTCTGAAAATGTGTATACACGTTTTTGGTATGTGTGTGTAAAATAAAGTATTTTTGAGCTACTCCGTTTTTCTTTTCTTTCTTCTCACCCTCCTTTAAGCAAGTAATAGGCAATGTGCTCATTACCTCAGGGATAAAATGAGACCAGGCAAAAAGCAGAAAATAAGGAAAATCTGGTTTCCAAAAATGTAAGCCCATTTAAGGGATATTATCCTCGTCACCTCCGAGGCAAATCATTTTTCTCTTGTTTCCCATATTTGTACTTCATATTTCTTTTTGTGGACTTACTGTGGACTAAGAGTGCCAGGAAAATATTAAAAAGTAGTAATGATGGCCAGCTGGTGTGGCTAGGGCTGAGTTTAATATCTAGGTTTTCCCATTAAATATGTTTACTAGCCAATTTGACATAAATATCCTTTATCTGGTTAGGAAACTCTTCTATTCTTGGTGGCTAAGAGGTATCTTTTTAAAAACTTTTATTAAAAGTCAGGAATGATACTGAAAATCATCAAATGTATTTTGGCATCTAGTAGAAATGATATGATTCATTTTTCTTTAATTTATACAGATGATGAATTATATCAATAGCTTTTCTATCATCAAACCATTTTTGCAGTCCTGATTATGCTGTATTCTTTGAATAAGCTGCTAGATTTGATTTGCTAGTCAAGTCAAAAGTAAGGTTGTTTTATATTTTTCATTTTTTAGCAGTACTAAGCTTGTATTCTTGAGACGCTTATAGAATCATAAGATAAACTAGAATAATTTTGTTATTTTGTTATTTTCTAGATTACATAACAGGAGAATATTATTTTTCCTGAAAAAAATCGAAAACCTTGCTCATAAAAACTTTTGGGCTTACATCATTTTTGGAGATCATTTACTGACAGCTTCTTTTATTTTACTCATGATTAGTGAATAATTGAGAATTATATTTCATCTTTTGTCAATATTACTGCTTTAAATTTTTCTGCATAACCATTAAAAATTTTTAATTGATTAGCATAGAATTATAACTCCTATTTTTTTTTCTTGTGGTCTAATGTAGAATTTCTTTGGTTAGACTTTTAGTAATTTGGTATGTTTCCCCCAAAGAACCAATTCTTAAATTTATATTTCAACATTTACTTTTAACAGTTTTCTTATGACTTTTCTTTTGGGGGATGGTATCGTGGTAATTTTTCTTTTTTCGTAAACCTAAGTTTATTTATCTTTTCACTTTTTGAGAAATGAAATAATTGAATGTTATTAGTGATTTGACACCAACCTGCTGGTTTTAAACTGTCATTTTCTCATCAACGGAGTTGTAATAATTATCATTTTTGTCCACTGAGTCTGCCTCTGTTCATTTTCAGCAGCAGCCCTTAGAGAATCACTATTAGCTCCATTGTCAAAAGTCCAACCTGGGCTCAAGTTTCTTGAGATTTCTTTGTTGATCCCTCTTTTTGATTCTTTGAGCTGCGTCAGATCCTTTCAAGATATCTTTCTGTTTCATGTGATCAGTTTTTTTCCCTTACTCATGGATCTGACATAGCATTCTTAATTATGACTTTGCATTTTTTTTATTAAACCATAGCTGTGTACATTTGAAATATTTTCATCAAACTGGTTAACATAGCCTTCACAGTATTTTCTTAGTTATTGTGTTTAGACATTTATGTTCTACACCTAGTAAATTTCACATGTACCCTTGTAAGATGCACCATAGGTGTGGTCCTGCCAATTACCCTCCCTCCATGCATCCTGCCCCCTCCTCTCCCCTCACTTGCCCCTGTCCCCTTCTTCTTAGGCTATAATTGGAAATCCCAAAACCAGAGATGCTGGCATGGATGTGAAGAAAAGGGAACACTTCTACACTTCTGGTGGGAATGCAAACTAATACGTTCCTTTTGGAAAGATGTTTGGAGAACACTTATGGATCTAAAACTAGACCTCCCATTCAATCCTACAATTCCTCTACTAGGTATATATCTAGAAGACCAAAAATCACATTATATCAAAGATATTTGTACCAAAATGTTTATTGCAGCCCAATTCATAATTGCTAAGTCACGGAAGAAGTCCAAGTGCTCATTGACCCAGGAATAGATTAATAAATTGTGGTATATGGCTTTGCATTTTTTGATCCAAGTTATGATTTAGTAGAGCTTTCTAATCCTAATTTCTAAGTGA
>CAUYRH010093822.1:0-19222 GCA_963574655.1 Perodicticus potto
GGTCTTTTACCTCTTTTGTTAGGCATATTCCTAAGTATTTCATTTTCTTTGGGGCTATGGTGAAGGGAGTTGTGTCTGTGATTAACCTCTCATCTTGACTGAGCATACACCAAGGCAACTGACTTATGGACATTGATTTTATATCCTGATACATTACTCTATTTTTTGATGACTTCCAGGAATCTAGAAGTTGAGTCTTTGGGGTTCTCTAAGTATAAGATCATATCATCAGCAAAAAGGGAGAGTTTGACCTCCTCTGCGCCCATCTGGATGCCCTTTATTTTCTTGTCTTGTCTAATTGTATTGGCTAGAACTTCCAGCACTATGTTGAATAGCAATGGTGACAGAGGACAACTTTGTCTGGTTCCAGTTCTAAGAGGAAAAGCTTTTATCTATTTTTAGTCTCCATCGCACTCAGCTTTAATCTTGTTTTTATTATCAGTATTTCATTGTCAAAATATGGCTACCATGTCCCCAGAAATTATACCTGTGTTCAGATCATGAGAAGAAATCATGAGCAGGAGCAGAACCAACTACAGGAGTCCCCTGGGTTATAAAATCCAGTATTTTTACAGATTCTTTCCTGTCTAACCTCTTCTTATATCTCATTGATCAGTAATGGGTCAGACAGAGTCAAAGAAAATAAGATCACAGTGACTGGCTCAGGCTGATCCTAGGTAATCTCTTATAAGTGGCAGAACTGTCTATATACCCTAACAACAAGAGTTATTGTTTGGCTGAACAAATCAAGCTTCTTTACATAAGTAAAGGAATATATGAGGGGGGTGTATAGTGCTTTTGAGATAGATAATCAAAAATGTTAGCCATGGTTGGGGGAAGAAACAGAATATGTTAAGGATGTAGCAGGAACCCCATGGCATCTGGAATGTAAAGCACACAGGTGATAGAAAGGTAACAAAAACTACAAAAATGAAATGCTAACATTTTGGACTTGATTGTAGAAAATTGAAGATAATAGAAGAATGTGAAGCAAAAGATTGGCACAAACATATCTTGGTATGAAATCTACTTCAATTTTTTTGGCTTTAAGGAGAAATAAAGTTTCTTTACAATGACTCTGCTCATCAAAGGAGGGAAGTGAAGAAGAAGCATTAGGATTATGAACCCCTTTCCTAGGTGTGGAGGTGATAAACATGCAGCAGGAATAAGCCAACTGGGCCTCCTCGATATGGCCTTATCATCTTTCCTGTTCTGTCCCATGGAGCAGCAGGCTCTCAGCAGGTGACTAGGAAGCCACCAAACTGTATGCAGATACTTCATTCACCATCCCTGTGTCCCCAGCTGCTTTTCTGCTGGTACTGTCTGCTGTGAGATGGATTTAAGAGTGCCAACTCTCAGCTACACTTAGAGAAGCAAGCTAAGGAAAACGAGAGTCTTGCTACTCTACTGATCTTAGTACTTTATCATTTAGTGTCACAAACTAGCTAAGCTCTGAACATTGATAACAGTGCTGTCCTAGAATTAAAAATACATTAATTTACTTCTTGGTTTAATAACTTTCCACAAATGTTCATTTACCAATAGAACTTTAATGATAAGCAAGCCTATTACTGTTAAAATAAATGTTATCTATGTACACCTTTTTATTTAAATCAGTGATCCCATTTCTTTAAAGCACAATTCACATCCTGAATAAAGATAAAGGTCGCTTATTTTTAAATGACATCCCCCCTGATTATGTGTATATATATATTAAAAAGGACAAGCAATATACTTCTCAGGGGAACAAATGGCTGTGAAGATTAACTATTTCTAAATTGTAAAGGTTTACGTTTAAAATTTCATTGGATGGCACAGATTGATAACTGTTTCTGTCATAATGTATAAGAGGAAGTTGAGCACTCCACTCATTGTCTCAAATTTACACTTAGAAAAATGAAGTGAATTTCTAAGAGATCTTACCAACCTTGGACGCATTGTGTTGAGAGAATATAAAAGGGTAAATATAAACAGGTAAATCTGTTTTCAGATAGACATATAGTTTTCTAGTTATAAGAAATCCTATAGTCAAAGACAAAGGAGATGAGAAAATATTACATAAAGATGTTGAAGAAAAAAATAAACTTCCAAGCAAAATCAGAATATTAATAATGTAGAAGCTTTAATAAGGGTCAGAAGAAACTACATCTTGAGTTTTGAGATAAATCATGACATTACAGAAGCATTAAAATTAATGAAGAATGCCATTTCCAATGATAGAATTTATAAACAGCTTACAGTTTCAACTGAATGTAATGCAATCACGTTTATTAAGTTCTCTTCTCTTACTCCATTGGAACATTTAAGAACTATAAGGTGCCCCAAAAGTCTCCATACATAGGGAAAAGTCGCATAACAACAGATATCGTGGAACCTGTTTGCCATGAGTGGGAGAGAAGACTTCATGTATGTGTAGAAAGAGGTGGCCAACATGTAGAGAATATTTTATAAAAATTCTGTAGTAAACATTTTCTAAATAAAGGTACATCTAGTTATAATTTCCCATTTTCCCCATGGATGGCAACTTTCAGGACACCCTGTAGTTTTATTAATAGTGTAGGTATCAAGAAAAAGCCTGTATCAAGAAAAAAGTAAATTGAGCATTCTCCAGTCTACTAAAATTTAAAGTTTTCCACCTGTTTACTAAATCTAAGAAGAGAACACAAAATGTCAGTGGACTGAATACTTTGAAATAGAAAAGTAACATGATGTTCATGAGGCAGCTCAGTCCTAGAGACAGAATTGTCATTGGCCCAACTTTGCACAGGTTAAAGGATGCTTCTCTGCATTGCAACTTAACTTCCTCTCTTACTCCTCTGACAAACCAAATTCATATTTGACAGCTGAGAAATATTCCAAAGGGCTCCATCCCATTCTTCAGTATCTGTAGATCATCTTTATCAAGGTCCCATTAATGTGGGCATCTCAGCAGGAGTAGATGGCAGCCTGCCTCAACAGTGAACACACTAATATTTTTCTCAAAATGAGAAAGAATACTTTTGACACACCTAAGACTGAAAATGTCATTGAGCTTCATACCAGAGTCATTTGGGTAATAGAAGACAAATTGCTGACATTTGTTTCCCAACTGTACTTCTGATTATGAAATCTACTGCAAACCTGCCTTCATTGGCCTTCTCTGTATGAAGTCACCATTGAAGTTAATTTTACTCATTCCTCTATACACCTCTCATTTTTCCTCTAATATTGCAGAGAATAAACATCATAGTGGGGCAGTTCAACATTTTGATGTATTTAGAAAATACCCCTGATTATTTTGGAGTAAGCCCACATTCTCCCGGTTGGGTAAGTGAAGAAGCTGAAGTACAGAACATAGCTTTTAGTTAAGGACCCTAAGAAGGCCAGTAAATGCCCTAAATCTAGGTTTCACTTTTGGAATATGCAGTTTAATGCCTAATACACCTGCTCATCTTGTTTTTGCTCTATCACCTGGTGCATTTGATGAGGGCCTTCATCATAGATACCCTTGAAGTAAGTCAAGGTTTGTTAATGTGATGGCCCTGCAATGTCTTCCTTCGGTGACTAATTCTGTTTATGGAGGAATCTCGAGGAAACTATCAAATTTAGAAAAAAAGTGTGATACAGAATTATTTTCTTGAGAAGGCTAATAATTTATGCCCATGGTCTGTTAATTTTAATATTATTATTTTCATTTCCCCATATTAGTAACTATGAAGAAATTAGGCATTGAAGAAACTGAATCATGGGGTTGTGAACCACACCCCTTTATTCCAAACCATCATTTTAGAAAATGAATGTGAAAAAGGATGGGATTTCCTAATTTCACGTGGAAAATTCCTTAAGTAAACATAGGTAAAATCCACGTGCAAGAGATACTGTGACCATATTTTGGCATTATGTACTCCTTGGAAATTATTTTCAGATTGAGAAGAAGGAGTGTGACCATCTTACTTAAACTACTCAATATTTGGGTCATATAAGAGGCTCCTTCTGTTCCTTCAGGAAGAATCAAGCATTCTCTAAAGGATCCCGTCAAAAAATAACAACTACTTGCTGAAGAGCTGGTACTTAAAGAAGTATTATACTTACTATCTTTTCTTCTATGGATGTTGGTTATAGAGTTACAATATTTTTTAAAGCAAGATAATGTTTAAATCTCATGCATATAAATTTAGCAAAATTGAACAGAAAAATAAGGGACAGGCAAATGGGAAAAAAGAAAGGGAAGAATGGGAGGAGGGCAAAAGAGGAGAGGGAGGGAGGGGGAAGGGCAGAAGGACACGAGTAAAATGAGATAAGGGGAAAATAGGAGATATTAAAGGTTGAGAGAATGGAGGAAAAGAGAAAAGTAAAGGAGAGGAAATAAGGGCACAAATAATGAACAAAAGGAAAAGTCTAGCTTTGACTCCTCTGCCTTAGAATCTGTACTCCTCCCTGAGACTGTGCTGTTTGATTTCAAATCGAGTTTCTCTGGAAGACTCAGGGGCCAAGTGAAAAGCACTTGCTCCGGGCACACAAAGAGGACAGGTCCCCACAAATGGCTTGCCTGTCAGACGGCTTTCAGGCACTTCCAATCTTTTCAGAAGTTCAGACTCCGAGCTCCAAGCACCTCAAATCACCATTGAACTAGAAAGCTTTTCAGTGGAAAAAAAGCAGCTTTCTTCAGGGCAGAAACAAGCAGAAGTGGAATGGGCTAAAGGCATCCTGCATACACCTGCTTGAAACAAAGCTAGATTTTGGTCAAAATTCAGAACTTCAATGTCTTTAAGTCCCAAACAATTAATGACAATCGCAAGTTGCAGATGAATCCAATAATATTTCTCATTCAGATTCCTGCTTCTTTTGTTTCTATTTTTATTTTTTCTACATATTATTTTTATCAGATATATGTCATAAAAACATGCTTTTTATTCTCTAAATTGTGGTTAAAATTAGTTTTCCATAAAGAAGACATTGGCAGTGAAAGAAGGGAGGTGAGTGTAATTTCCTCTGAAGGAGGTTGGAGACAGGATAAAATGCCAGGATTCTCCATTGTTATTGCTTTATTTCTTAGGAGAAAAGTGATTTCTGTTTGTTTGCTTGTTTTTTATTGTTGGGAATTCATTGAGGGTACAAAGAACCAGGTTACATTGACTGCATTAATTAGGCAAAGTCCCTCTTATAATTATGTCCCACTCCCAAAAGGTGTGTCACATACTGTGACTCCCCCAACCCCATCCCTCCCTCCCTCTCTTTGCTCTCCCCTTCCCCCACCCCCCATCGTGTATTAGGTCATCAGTTGTCCTCACATCTGAATTCAGTACGAAGGATTCTTGCTTCTCCATTCTTGTGATGCTTTACTAAGAATAATGTGTTCCTCTTCCATCCAGGTTAATACAAAAGATGTAAAGTGTCCATCTTTTTAACGTCTGAATAGTATTCCACGGTATACATATACCACACCTTGTTAGTCTTTTCCTGGGTTGGTGGGCATTTAGGTTGCCTCCACATTTTGACTATTGTAAATTGAACTGTGATAAACAGTCTAGTGCAAGTGTCTTTATGGTAAAGGGATTTTTTTTTTCTTCTGGGCAGATGCCCAGCAATAGGATTGCAGGATCAAATGGGAGGTCACATTTGAGTTCTTTGAGGGTTCTCCATACTTCCTTCCAAAAAGGTTGTATTAGTTTGCAGTCTGCAGTCCCACCAGCAGTGTAAAAGTGTTCCTAGCTCTCCACATCCTTGCCAGGATTTGTACTTTTGAGATTTTGTGATGTGGGCCATTCTCACTGGGGTTGGATGATATCTCAGGGTAGTTAGTTTTGATTTGCATTTCTCTAATAATTAGGGACGATGAGCATTTTTTCATATGTTTGTTAGCCATTCATTGGTCTTCTTTACAGAAGGTTCTAATCATTTCTCTTGCCCAGTGATATAAAGGATTGTTCGCTGTTTTTATGTTGATTAATTTGAGTTCTCTATAGACTATAGTTATCAAGCTTTTATTCGATTCAAAATATGCAAATATCCTTTCTCATATGTAGGTTGTCTGTTTGCTTTGGTTATTGTCTCATCTGTACAGAGATTTTAATTCTTCATTTTGTATGGAACCAGAAAAAAATCTTGTATAGGTAAGTCAATTCTTAGTAATAAAAACAAAGCTGGGGGCATCAACCTACCAGACTTTCGGCTGTACTACAAGGCCATAGTGATCAAAACAGCATGGTACTGGCACAAAAATAGAGACATAGACATTTGGAACCGAATAGAAAACCAGGAAATGAAACTAACATCTTACAGCCACCTAATCTTTGATAAACCAAATAGGAACATACACTGGGGGAAAGAATCCCTATTCAATAAATAGTGCTGGGAGAACTGGATATCCACATGTAAAAGACTGAAACTGGACATGCACCTTTCTCCACTCATAAAATTGATTCAAGATGGATAAAAGTCTTAAAGTTAAGGCATGAAGTAATAAAAATCCCCAAAGCAAGCCTGAGAAAAACACTTGAAGACATCGGTCTGGGGAAAGACTTAAGAAGACATCTGTGGCAATTGCAACAACAACAAAATAAACAAATGGGACAGAATTAAAAGGGAAAGTAGTTTAAACTTTAAAAAATTTAATCTTTTCTGAAACTTAATAATGACTTTATTTTTCTTAAGTATCAATAAACCATAGTAACTTTTCTGTGTGTGGCGGGAGGAATTATTGGCAAAGAATCAAAAGGAAGTGTTCTAGACCTATTTTTGTCACCAATTGTGAGACTATGGAAAAATTTAAGGCCTTTATTTTTCTTTTCCTATCATAGGAGCACAGCATCAGCTGCCCTATCTCATAAGCAGGGATTAAGAACAGTTTGTTGAGTGGGAGAAATACATTTAGAAGCTCTCTGAATAGGTAAAAGCACATTATTTTTATTATCATAAAAAATAAAGAGGTTAACTTCCAAACCCATACACACATGTTTCTAAGGCAATATATTTATTTATACTAAGAGAATTACTTTCTCTTTTATATAACAACCTCTACATACAAGATTGTTTTGTCATTCATGAATGGTTTTTCATCCTTTAAAAGGATAGTTTATCTTCATGTATTGAAAGGAACATCATTATTAAAAATCTATTCCTTTTTTTACCCTGCTTATATTAGAATGCATTGATTTAATGCTCCCTGCACATGTCCAGGAATCTTAAAAGTTGGCTTCTGAGTATTCTGTACACTAAGTAACCTTTTGTAGACACAGATGTCTTCCTAGGTTATTTTTTTCTTTTGCTGTGTACCTATGAGATGAAGACATCGAAAATTCCCCCGGGAGTTTACAGAAACAAGTGTCAACAGCTGTGCAATTTGCTTGCCTGCGCCAGCTCATTTACTCTGAAGAGAAAAGGCAGAGACAAGCTGATCCCAAAATGGTCAGATGGAATGAAGGCATTGATTATGTCAATGCAAAAATAATTGGATACATAGTTACCATAAACAGCCTTTGAAGTATTTCAATAGCTGTAATTCCATCCATTGCTACCATCTAGCCTTCGGCAGAGAAGCCAACTCTCAATTTTTGCTATGGATGGATTTAAGCAAAACACATTTAGTGCATTGCCTGATACTAGAAAATCACTAACAAATGACAGTTAAGATAGATCTTGCGTATCGGTTACTTCTGATTGCTACAAATGAAATTTGTATAAACAGGCTGGATATTAAATTCCTGATTCAAACCTCAAATGCTGCCGAGTATCTCTATTGTATTTCCATAGTTTGCTTAATGTTCACAATATAAGAAAAGCACATCCTTTCTTCACAGTGTTCTGCTCCCAAGCTTCCATCGACCGTCATCTGATGATCTCACATGTGCATCACTGAGATGCGGATGACTTGGCCTTGGCAATCCAGTTCAACTGCATTTTTCCCATCCTCACTTTCTCTTCTCATGATAAAAGAGGAAGAGACACTCAGGTCTGTCTAAGGTGTAGACCTCTTCCCTTTTGCACCGTCATGTGGGTTGCTTCATTCATTCTCTTAGTTCAGTGGTCCTCAAAATACGGTCCTCAGACGAGCGACATTAGCATGACTTAGGACTCTGAATCAGAGTCATATGGTGGAGTGTGCTTCAGGTGTAAAGTTTGAGTATCATTAAGTTACTTCAGTGATCCTCAATATTAAGTACATCTTTGAATCCTGTGGGAAATTATTTTAAAAATACCAATTCTGGGGTCCCACTCCCAGAGATTAACTGGTCTGGGATGGCCCAAGCACTGATATATATATTTTTAACTCTTCCCAAATGATGTCAACATAATGCCAAGGATGAGACCAACAATGCTAATAGCCTTTCTCTCTTCTATCTGTAATATTTTCAATCTCATTCCTACCACTGACTCTTTTGCATCAAGATATATTAATCAGTGCACACTCCGATTAATTACAAATGATTCCCTTCTGGATTCCCTGAAGATTCCTTTCTCGAGACCTGAGGCCATAAACAATCACCTCTCCTCCTCATCCCTACTCACTCTCCAATGCACTCCAACCTAAATTCTAGTCTCAATATCCCATTGAAATTGCTGCTCTGGGAGTTGCCAATGAACTTCAAGCTACCAAACCTAAATGATGCATCTCTGCCCTCATCACTCCCTCCACTTTTGCTGTCTCTGTAATATATCTTCTTGGATTTCATGAAACTCCATGCCCTTGGTTTCCTCCTGCAGCACCACCACTATCTTGTATGATGGTCCTCGACCCAACTGCTAGAGTTTGAAGAATCTCAAGCTTATGCCTGGGGTATCTTTTCTTTCTTATATTCTCTTTCCAACAAAGTTTTGACCATTCTTTTGCCTTTCAATATCATCTACATATAAAAACTCTCAAATTATTCCAATTTTTCTGTGACCTTCATATTCAAATAGCTGTGTTTCCCGTTTTTCTTTTGCTAATCTCAGAGACAGTTCCACCTTCACATACACAAACCTCAGTTCTTACCTGTATGTCTCCTTGTCTTCCCCAGCTCAGTGAATACCATAATTATCTACCCAGTTCCTTGAGCTGAATGTGGGTAGAATATTCTTCCCTTCTTTAATTTCCTATGTCCAAGAAACAGAAAGTCCTACCAACGTAAACTATGAACTGTATCTGGTCTTGATCGACCTCTTATCTCCACCATTACCAACTGAGTCTAAAGCACTCAGATTTCTTATCTAGAATATTGCCTTTTAATTTCACTTCCCACTTCCAGTTTGGTTCCCTC
The DNA here is from genome assembly GCA_963574655.1 of Perodicticus potto. Lineage (NCBI taxonomy): Eukaryota > Metazoa > Chordata > Mammalia > Primates > Lorisidae > Perodicticus > Perodicticus potto. The sequence goes on from CAUYRH010093822.1 coordinate 9,219, forward strand.
CTACTCTATTTTCCACTGAACTGCCAGAAAATATCATTTTAAAACCTGAAGCAAATCCTATAGCTCTCCCACTCAAAACTCCTCACTAGTTTCTCACTGCATTCACAATACAGGCACGCTCCTTCTCCTGCATTATCATGACCTGATAGCCATTCATCCCTATGGGGAGCGGCCTTGGGTAGCAGGGACCCCACAGCCTGGGAGATGCTCAGAGAGCGATCCCCAACCATGTCTCCTCCTTTAACAACATTCTTTCACCTGTCAAAAGTCACGTAGCCCATGTATACTCTCCTTATTATCGTCAAGTACACAGTTTTTCCTCTTTAAGGTTGATCTATAACCCATACGCTAAGATTTATGTAACCTTGTTAAGACACTGTATAAATAAAGCTGTTTCCATGGTTCAGGTGCAGGCTGCAGCCATCAGCTGCGTCAGTTCTCCCAAGGGCATCCTATCTCTCGTCTCCTATCTTTCTTTGTGTCTCTTTCTTGTCTTTACTTCATCATTTCTCACCATTTCCATTCAGGTCGACTCTGCCTCCTGGTGCTGGGTCACAAGAATCCCTCCATGTTCTAATTCCCTATTCCCCAACCTTACTTACCCAGTGAGACTTTCCAGTTTTCTTCACTTATCCATAATGGACATTGCCCCACACCCAATCTCCAGCTTCTATTTTATTGTGGGTCTCAGGTTAAGACTCAGATCCCAAAGAGAGATTTTCCATAACCAGTCCACTTAAAATGGGTCCTGTGGTGAGTAATGCTATAACACATCTTCTACTGTGCAATTACAAATCTCAGTGATATATCTGTTCATAATTTTTCATTGTTGTTTCTTAGCTCCCTTAAACTATAAGCAAAAGATCATGTCTGTCTTATTTACAATTTTTTCCTAGTATGTGTCAAAGAACATAATCAGAGTAATTATTCAATCTTCTTTTACTGTGTGAATTTTAAATTGTTAGCATTAACCACCACTCTTTACTCTTTAATTATAAATTGCAAAATGTAGTGACCTATCATTGGAAAAAATATTTCCAGGAAGCTCAGGATCATATTCTCCATATATCTGCATAGACAATTATTCATTTAAAAGTCCTTTGCAACCATAAATTTTTTAAAGGCAAACATAACAATAAATGTCCATGAACAAAACTATTTCTGTCCGTTTTTGAGTAGCATCGTGTTAATAGTGTTAAAATATAAGAGCCACCTTCCAAGTTCTAAGGGTACCTTATAGGGCCTTGGGTCAGAAGACCTTGTTTCAAAATATGTGTGAGTTGTCTCCAAAAATAGTACAAGACCTTGACATCCATAGTAAGCATATTTAAGGACAAACTAAAAAATAAAAATAATACAAAGATTAACAGTATTAGTAAATGATTATGTAACCAGCTGTTGCTATAGTATAGATTGCATGAGTGTTTTATTTCTTTACTTCACCATCAGTATAACTGCACTAAGTCTAAATTCACCTGGAACAGATTCTGTTCACATAATGAATTTTGTTTAAATTCTTCTTCTATGCCTATTTTTACTGCCCTCAAAAAAGGATATTTTGGTGGCAAAGTAATTTAATCCTACAAAGAAGAGAAAATGAGATTAAAATTGTGCAATATTGATACTCACTTTATACATCATTCAGCAGTGATTGAAATCGGTAAGATTCTATCAACAGATTATTCCAGAAATTGGTCTTCTTTTATCTTAGCAAAGGCCCACAGATGTCTAAAGCAGACTTCCTACTTAATATGTCCCTTGATGCAAAACATCCGACAAACATTGTATATTTTTTGGTCAGCATTTGCTATTGTTTTGATTCTCATTCAATGATTCTTTCCTACAGAGATTCCTTTTAGAAAATGTTTCTAAGTGCAATTCTAGTTACCTACATGCTGCCTTATAAGCTAACAACAACAACAAAAGAAATGAGGGGAATAGTGTGTCAGTCCAAAGCATCACCTTAATAGATGCATTGGTGATAGGTTACTATTTATTCATTTTCCAAGTGAGACTCCCTCTTTCATAGGAAATTCTCCCTTTTTCCCCTTCAGATATGTGATGTGGGGCATCTACATAGACAAGTTGATAAGCTAGAAAGTCCATGACAAAAGAAAAACAATATGATTGAATAAGCACGATAATGTGGTTTTATTAGTTTTCAAAACAGAAAAATCCAACTTAAATATCTCTGAAATTTATGCACATCATTTTAGTTTCTCTGTATTTCATTTCATCAGTGCTATAATCATGGGATAATTTTCCTGGCTCCTTCTCTGCAATGCCCAGCAAGATATGTTCAGAATGTATAGCAAATTCCTTTTGAAAAAAATAATCACATCATAGACCCTTTAATGATATTTCATTTCTCGTGCTATAGGAAGAGTTTCCAATTGCTGAGTGTATATGCACACATAGAGTATTTATACACACACACACACACACACAGAGAGAGAGAGAGAGAGAGAGAGAGAGAAATCTTGACAAATTGAAAGGTTGAATGATTGCATAATGTTCCAATATAATAGTGAGTGGTCATTATTTGGAGACCCTGATAGATGACCCTGAGCAGGCTCACAAAGAGAAAATGATCGGACCATGCAGTGCTACCATCAAGTGGATATGTGTCCTTCTCATTTATTACTTTTATTTCTGTCAAAAGATGAGTGGATAAAAATATGATATTGAGACATTTTGTCTCCAAGTTCACAGATGAGAGGATTTTGCACTGTACAAAGAAAATCACACAGGCACTGTGTTTAGCAAGGCAAGCAAGTTCAGCAACAAAAGCAGTAATGCCCGGTCACCGAGATATTGACATTATCTTCAAATCAGAAATCTCGAATAGTGACAGGTGATGGCCATGTGGTTTCAAGCTCCTTCCCAGACAAGGCTGTCAGGACCTTGTATCAGAAGTAGTAGCAGGTTGCAGAGGTAAATGTCATAAATATTAGGAAGGATTTGGAAAATAACTTTTCTATATAGAATACGGTTTCAAAATAATATAAACATATGACCAAGGATAAGTTCCATAAAACTGAGTAGACACTTGGACCCAAGAATTTGAATAGAATCATGTTATTTCTAAGAGTATATACTTTGTCCAAAAATGAGTATAAATTAACCTATTTTTCTTTATTTCAAACATGGCAAGATTATTTATGTGTATCTTAATTTTTGAAGGGCTAAATGCTTATTTGTAGAATAACCAGATCTTAAGTAGAAGATACGAGAGACAGAAGTAAAATCAAATTTAATCAAGAAATATGAAGTCTGGATTAAATGGGAATAAACAGAATGACCATGAGTCTCATGGGTTACTGTTAACCCAGGTTAGCCAACCTTAAACCTGGGGTCTACAGTTCACAAACAGCTGCAACATTTCCTCCAGCACTAAAGTTAAATTAGCTGACAAAAATTCATTCATGACAAACCAAAAAGATTAATCAAACTATGTAACTTAATTTATAAATAAGCCATCAGAGTAAAAGGTGTTACTTACAAAGACGTAATTTAAGAAGTGAATAAATTATATAATTTACTAGGTTATGCAATTTAATAGGTTACTATTTACCCAGTACAGTTGAATAACCATGAACTTTAATGAGAAATATTCTTTTGTAAGTCTTTTCTAGAGACCAGGCACAGTGGCTCATGCCTGTAATTCTAGCACTCTGTGAGGACTAAGCAGGAAGATTACTTGAGCTCAGGAGTTTGAGACTAGCCTGAGTAAGAACAAGACTTTGTCTCTACAAAAAAATAGAAAAATTAGGCAGGTGTTGTGGTGGGTGCCTGTAGCCACAGCTACTCAGGAGGCTGAGGATAGAGGATCGCTTGAACCCAAGAATTTGAGGTTGCTGTGAGCTAGGCTGATGCTACAGCACTCCACCCAGGGCGACAGAGTGAGATGCTGTCTCAAAAACAAAAATTCTTTTCTATTATTTCTGAGTTTGAGAGATCAATAAAAGTTGTACTTTAGAATAGAAATGAGGAGAGATTTCTGAAGTGAATTACCAATTAGTAGACCAGAGTACAGCATAAAAAGTGTTCTTTCACAGTTCTGCAAGGCAGATAAGAATTTTTTATGACTTGGAAATGCCACCATCTTATTATAATAGGTAGATACTGTCCTAAGGAAGATCATTTCAGCTTTTATTGATATCATAAGGAATTGAACATCAGATTACTATATGCCTTTATTTGTATCATTCTGTCTTTGGAGGATGGCCTTTGCTTTTAAAAATTATAGAAAGTAGTAACAGAGAAAAGAGAGATCTAAGAATTACAGGTATCAAAAGACACATGTGAAATACATAGTACAGATTCTGATCTTTATAAACATTTAAACATAGGTAACATAGAAGACTAACAAAGACAAGCAGATGGCATGTGTGGCTCTAGCTATGGAAACAGGTAGCTACCAACACTGACTTCTAGAACATTTAATTTTATTTTCTAAAACTATCATAATGACAATCACTTTTAACATATGCTCAGGGGAATAATATCAAAGCTGATATACTTTCCTGGCAGACTATCTACCCATACCTGTGCTAGTGAAGGCACAAATGTTCAGGAGTCATTTCACAAGACATTTTTGCCAATATAGTCATATGATTACTTATAAAATGTTCCTTTTCTACCTCTTTAATAATATGTGTATTGAAGGATGTTTTTCTCTTTAGAGATTCCAATGTCCATGACCAATACATAAAGAAATAAAGAATCTTCTTTTATCCCTTATCTTGACAGAAACTCATAAGGTCTGAAGGAAACTAAAATAACCATGTAATTCAAAGCTATAACAATACATGTATACATACTAAACATACATTATCACAGTGGTTATCATCCTATATTCCTATATCAGATAGCTATAAAAGCTACTGATTTTATGTATGGCATCCTTCATATATATAAAACATATATTTACATATTTATGCATTTATATGTTAGATTTATTTTATATATAAAATACACCAATAAGTATTGCTATAATATGAATTCCGTGTCTCTCCAAATCCATACGTTAAACGCCTACCAGGGTGGCACTATTAGGAAGTAGGTGCTTCTTGAGGTGGTTAGATTATGAGGGTAGCATTGTTGTGGTTGGGATTAGTGGCCTTATAAAGGAGAGCACAGAAAGCTAGTTAGGTTGTTCCACCATGAGAGGACACAGCGAGAAGGTACCACCTAAGAAATCAGAAAACAGACCTTGGCCAGACACTACATCTATTAGCACCTTAATCTTAGATGTCTCATTCTCCAGAACTAAGAATATTTTTTATAATAAATGTTTGTAATGTATGATACATATAACATGTGTATGTATATACACACATATACATATAATGTAATTTTTCTGTGTCTCTAACTAAATTATAAATCCATGAAGGCCATAAATCATATTGTTTACCTCTTTCTATCTCTCATATTTACCATAACACTCTATAAAATGTAATAGATTCTCAATCAATGATTTTCCTTAGATATTTTTTGTTAACTTAAGGTAGCTTACATTTTTATATAGATTTTTTTTTTTTTTGCACAAAATTTTTCCCATTCTTTTCCTCCATTTATCTGTGGGTTCTAGGAGCAGTGTGATACAGAACTGGTTTGGGAACATGAGGTTAAATTGTTTTTCTCCCATTTAACAGCTCTATTTCTTTCAGCAAGTTACTTATCCTGCATTTCCTATAAAACATGGTACTAAGACCCACATAATCTAATTCATAGGTTGCAGTATAACACATATTATTATAAGCATGTGTTTAAAACTGGGATATAATATGGAAGTTAAGGTATATTTCTAATAATGGCCAGGGCAAAGATGAGCTAACCACTCATGAAAGCAATTTCCTCTTCCTCCTGAGCACACAGTGAGCCTAGCCTTTGCTAGAATGTTGGTGGTCTAGAAGATTAATATTCTAGAATCTTCTAGAATATTTTAGAAGATTGAGTATTGGGAGTCACCTGCTGCCACAGTAAAACAGAGTCAAATCCTGCCAGATATTAGTTTTGGTAAGTAAATGCTTACTGGAACGTAAATTCACCCATTCATGCATGCATTATCTACAACTGCCTTTGAGTTGAAATGGAAAACTTGAGCAGTTGTGACAAAGGCTATATAAACCCCCAAGCCCTAAAATATTTAGTAGGTGTTGACCCCCTACTTCAGCAAAACTATAAACTTACTGTATAAATTCACTGAAATCATTTGCTTTGCTGGTTACAGCATACAACATTATTTTAGCTAGCACAATGATTTGTCTCTTAAAATGACTGTGTCCCTAGCCAGAAAAAGTCACAAAGACAGTTACTTTTCTGTGATATTTAAAAAAAAATTAAATTAAAAAAATTAAACCAACAATCAAAATAAATGGTGTGAAAATGCAATGTTAGAAATGTTCTGATTGGAAAATGTTAATTATCAGATTGTATAATTAGGAGGTCTTCTTTGAAACAGCATTGATTATTTGATATCACAAATTATTTCTGAAAATTTGAAGTCTTATGCTTCAAGAAAGATAGTAAAATTACACAGTAAACTTCTTTTTCACTGTAAAATATGCATATGACAGAGACTGCTAGTTGTCTGCCAGTACTCGTTTCCTCTAAGTCCTTTATTTATTTAGATGTTTTACTAAATGTGGACAACCAGTTGCAGGCAGGGGGAAAATTACATTACCTACTCCCTTTTTTTTTTTTTTTTTTTTTTGAAGTTTTTGGCCAGGGCCGGGTTTGAACCTGCCACCTCCAGTATATGGGGCCGGCGCCCTACTCCTTTGAGCCACAGGCGCCTCCTTACCCAGTGTCTTTTGTAAACATGCCTAGGTATGTTGTATGTCTATGTTCTGGTGAAAAGAAGTCAGAAAAACTGGGGTATCTAAATTCCAAGGAGTATCCCTGAATGAAAGGATGATGCTTTCTTCATCTTTTGCTTCTGTCACATTTGCTGAAATGTGACATGATGGCTGAAGGCAGGGATTGTCTTGGACCTAGAGGTGGAAATTAATTATCACAGATAACGCTTCCACAAGATAGGAGCCTCAATTCCCGGTGATTCTTGAACCATTACACCAGCCAAACACTTCCTACTTTTATATAAGACAAGCATAAACTCCAACGTCGTTAAACTATTTTTATTTTGGGTTTTGTTATTTGAGACCAAACAATCAAATCTGATAGAATAGACATATGAGTCAGAAATTAATAATTTATTAATAAGAAAAATAAAATACATTTGAAAGAAAAAATCAGAGTATCGGTGTAATTATCAAAAATTCCATATAAGAGTGATGATACTTTTCAGCTATATAAATGTATCTTCTCCTTCATATTTACTTTCATCAATATTCTGACACTCTGATAACAGCCATCTATTTGACTGGGAAAAATTTAGGGTTGTTTTAACAGAAGTACAAAGAGAAAAACATGATAGTAATCAGCTGCTGACACCCAAAATGGGATTCTGTAGCTAGTATTAAAGAAGGGTTTTGTCTAAAACAAGAGGATTTTACAAATTTAATTAATTTAATAAATCAGAACAAATTATGGAAGGGAGGACAAAAGTTAGAGATTTTCTCCTAAGCAGCAGCAAGTTACCCTTTTGCCCACTGTTAGGCTGCGAGGCATGTTTATTGGGGGACAATGCACAGATGCTGAAGAGAAAGTTAAAACCCTAAAAGCTGCCTCTCCTGGCCCTGAGGGATTGTGAGAGGAAGAAGGAAGACAGAATATGAGATGCCACATGAGAAGCCCTGAGTAATCTCCTTCCCGTCTTCCTCTTTATAGATGTCACCTTTAGGAACATTCCAATATACGTGCAGGGGCGGATGGGGTAACACTGAAACTATTGAGCCACCTGATTTGTTGCAGCCCAGAGCACCTTTCAGATCTGGCTTCAGTTTGGCACAATCCAAAATGGCGTGGGAGCAAAGCTGCATATAGATGGATCTGAGGCTAGACCCCTGGTTTCCTATAGTCTGGAGCTCTGTGCAGGAAACATGAGAGTGCTCCTGTGCCCTGAGAATGGGCGTCATTCATGAGTGATCTGGTGGAGGTGCACAGGGCAGACATACAGCAACCACCTGCACCAGCTTGGAGGGAAGTATCTGTCTGAGACCGTGGACTCCAATGGTGGCAGCCATTGCTTCACCAAAAGTATTCAAAAACAAAACAAAACAAACAAAGACGTGACCTTAGCAGTGAAATAAAAAAAAAAAAAAAACGACAAGACTGCAGTAAGACCCAGTGAGAATCCAGAAAACAGTAACTAGTGAGAACTGATATTCATCCCTTTCTGCTGCACCCTCTCCCATATACCTACCCACAATCAAGGGCAGACCATAAAGAGGAAGAGCTCAAAGAAACCAAGTGTTATATTTAAAAGGACAGGGTTTATCAAAAGGACAATTTAAAAAGATTTCTTTAAAGATTTTAAATTGTAAAATTTTTAACGTATTATTTTTTTCCTTCACCCAGTGGGTAGGGATCATAAGAAAGATTAGATTAGATAAGTAGCCAATAAAAATGTACATTTTTCTTATTCTCAATATTATGTGAGTTAATTGTTAGATCACTATCTTTACAACATTTGAAGAGAAAGCATGGAAGTCACTGTTTTTTAATTGTACCAAAGAACTTTATAATAAAATATTTTCATTAGAGATTAAAATAATTTAAGTGGAGATATCAATATTTTTTGATGTGGAAAATATTAAAACAGCTGTATGAATATGAAACATTAGGAGGAGGCTGACTAAATTATTCATAACTTCTTTCAGATAACATCAGAGAAAAATCTATCAACTTACTCCATATTTGGATGATCCATGTCTTCCTTTCATTCTTACAAAAATGTCATGTTGCTTTGGGCCACCAATGCATTGCATAGGCTGTTTTTCTCAAAGATTCTCTCTTCTGTTTTAGTTGCTATTATCAGAATTACTAGTTTTATTGTATTGATACTGCACGGTGCAGTATGAGGCATTTATTATCACTCATTTATCATTACGGAAAAAACATCCTTTACATTAGCACTTATATTCATATCTTTCATGTAAAATTATCTATAAATATAATACCAATGTGATCACATTCTGTGCTAGCCACTGGTTTATGCTGTTACTAGTCCAAATCTACCCTTCATTAGGCAATAATGTAATAATGTTCGTAATAATGTTGATAGATCACAATTCTTTTTCAGCTGGAATGATGCTAAACTTTGTCACTAGAGGGCACGGGAAGAGACAATGGAAGACGACAGTTGGCTCGTGACCAGTTGTATTCCCTGGGGAGGTTATGACCTCACTGAACTTTTTGCCATCCAGTAACCATAGATACACCCTCTCCAAGGAGGTTGAGATCTCAGTTTTCCAGTTCAAGATTATTCCCTAAGCGCACCATTTCAGCCCAGTTGTTTCTCGTCATATTTACCCTTACTTTATTCTTTAGAGTGGTCTTAATCATTGCTAGTCAATTCTCCAATCCTTCAATCCAATCTCCTATTGTAACTAATAATTATTTATATTAAGCTTTTCTTGTTCAAATTACTATGAGGTCTCTGCCCTGGGAATGGTGCCAGGAAGTAGGCCTGCAACAATTGGATTTGGGAGTGTTTGTTTGTGCCCCTAGGTTTGATGGAAGTCCTGAGGTTCTCACTAACTAGAAATGGGAAGCTAAAAATCCAGGGCACACAGCAACATCATAATTAACCAAACCATTCCCTGTGGTATAATGTGGTGAAGTGCCAACTGAAGTAAATGCCTTGAGTGCCCAAGTGGCCACAACCCTTTACCATTATGGTATAATGATGACTACAGGGACTGTGTATGGGATGGGTTTTTCTTTTTTTTTTTATTACATCATAGCTGCATACATTAATGTAATCATGGGATACAATGTGCTGGTTATATACAATTTGAAATATTTTTCATCAAACTGGTTAACATAGCCTTCACAGCATTTTCTGAGTTATTGTGTTAAGACATTTATATTCTACA
>CAUYRH010093823.1:0-19919 GCA_963574655.1 Perodicticus potto
AGGGGACTCCCGTCTGCTTGGTGATGTGCTCTGTACCTTTTTGTTTGTGTCCTCGGGGTCTCAGTTCTCCCCAGCAGGGTTGATGTGCGCTCTTTGACCTTTTCTTTTGGCTCAGATCCAAACCATCAGCTTTCTTGCTGAGTTTCTGTCCTTTAACGCTCCTTTTGGACGGGAACCTCTGCGGAAAGCTGGCTACAGATCGCCATCTTGGCTCCTCCCCCTCCGTCATTTACATTATTAACATTCTTAACATTATTAAAAAGTAATGAGACACCTGAGACATTTTTATTTTGTGAAATAAGTTGTGGCCTCCTTAAATGTATAAATTGAACAAATTCTATCCAACTTTATATCCCTGTGACTATATGCATAACCTCATTGAGAGATAAACTTGGACCCCATCCCTCACTCTATGATAGAGGTCTTTGCTGATATTCCAACTACAGGCATGTTAACTAATTGGCTTCATCCTCACCTCCATGCTCCAAACCCTCACTATGAGCATCATGAAAGTCTCTGAGTTTAGCTATCAGAAAAAGCCTATCAGAAAATATCAGCCTTTTTTCCTAAAACTTGACACAGGTTGGAAACTGAACACATCATTTATTTTTGAGCAAATAGGTTATGTGGTTATTTAATTTAACATGTGTCATGTACCAGCCACAACACAGTGGGTTTACTTCCTAGTGGCCTAGTGGTGCGAGGAGACTGAAGAAAATTATTAGTAGCAGTTATAGAATATTAATATAGAGAAATAATAGACACAGACAAAGAGACAATTTTAAGAGCAGTAGAGCTCAGGTGGCAGCACACACTTCTTCATGAGGTTTCCAGTATGCTGCCCTGAGTGTCAGGCTAGCTCTGCATTTATTTCATACATCAGTGTTACAGTCCTAAATCTCATGAAGGCAAGGCAAACAATCCTGCCAAGGTTCTTACTGCACTTGCATTCCTACTAAGTAGACTAACTCTCCAGCTGATTATGTTAATTGTAAGGATTTACTTACTGCGTTTTACTGCTTCAAAGTATAATGGTCTTAATGTAAACAAAGTCTTGACAAGGAAGCCAATCAGAGGACGACTCAAGGACCAAATCCTAGCTGAGCCACAATCACACACCACAGATGTGATGTTATAGTACTCTGACAACCTTGTGTCTAAACAGATAGACTCCTCTGGCCCAATCAAGGTGACAGAAGAAAAGAAATCTTTCTTCTCCTTATCTGGTCTGGAACAAGTCTTCCTGAACTGGACAAAGATTAATGAATTCACATTCTTAACTCCCAAAACCACTCCCTCAGAGCACACAGCCTTGCCCTGGCAGAAAGCAGCTTCAAAGCCTCCAGCCAGCTGCGGCCCCAAAGCTGCAAGGGGAGGGGAGAAATACAACACACCAGGCTGCAGAAATATTAAAGTGACAGGATCTTGCACTTTGTGCTCAGAGCCTGGAAAATCAGTCCAAATTGAAATCCCCATAACTGTCTCCCTTTGTCTAGACTTTGTTCCCTATTCCCAAAAATATTTCTAATCTACTAACAATTAATAATGGAATATTAGTTTCAAACGTACATAATCATTATTACTAGCAATGCAAGCACATCAAGATATAACTCCTCCCTTAGGTCTTCCCACAGGCACCCTTCAAACTTGTCCATAGATAAAAAGATGTTGATGAATATTCCCCACTCCCTACTTCTGTTTTGTGATCCTCTATGACTATAATTAAATATTTAAAACCCTTTATGGTGATTTTCAAAACATTTTCTATTGCTTGCCACATGGATTCTTTTTTTTTTTTTTTTTTTGAGACAGAGCCTCAAGCTGTCACCCTGGATAGAGTGCTGTGGGATCACAGCTCACAGCAACCTCCAATTCCTGGGCTCAAGCGAGTCTCCTGCCTCCGCCTCCCAAGTAGCTGGGACTGCAGGCGCCCGCCACAAAGCCCAGCCATGTTTTGGTTGCAGCCGTCATTGTTGTTTGGCGGGCCTGGGCTGGATTCGAGCCCGCCAGCTCAGGTGTACGTGGCTGGCACCTTAGCCCGCTGAGCCACAGGCGCCGAGCCTCCACATGGATTCTTAAATGTTTGTATCTTCAGCCTAGTAGGAACTTTGTGTGCATCCACCCGAGAATTCTGATTCATTTTATATACCCAATTGCTTAACAGTTTTGCTTGGTAAGAGTTTTTATTACATGAGTGCTGCTATTTAACCTATTTGTTTGCTCTGAAGTGAGGCAGCAGAAGTAGAACTTCTGCTACCTCACTATCATTAGTTATGTCAAATGACAGAATGTCTGCTATGCTGATTTATTGAATATTGTTAATTTGTCATTATAGCTCTGACCCTACTTGTTTTTTTAGCAGTTGTTTGATTAAACATTCTTAAGTTCCAAGTCATTTTCAGCAGAAAGTGCAGCTATGTCTCCCCTAAGGCCACCCAGGTGAGCTCTACCCACTCCCAGCCATAGACTTTGCCCTACAGACACCACGAGCTGTAGCTGTGGCTGCTGACCAGTGGGGCCTGGGCCTTGAAGCTGTACCAGACTCCTTACCCACTCTACCTCAGTGACCTCTCTGAGCCTGGACCTCACCAGCCACTGGGAAACCCAGCCCAACTTGGCCTGTCCTAGGCAAAGCCCCTGCCAAGCCACCAGGATGCTACATGTCCTAAGTGGCACAAGGTCAGACATAACTAGGTCCACAAACAACTGTCTTTCCACAAGGTCAGACTTTGATTGATGCTGTATCAATCATAAAAGCCAGGAGCTACTTGGAGTTCCCAAGGAGCCAAAGCTCCTTAATGCTACCCATTCCCTTGGTAGTCAGAGCCACAAGGCCCCATGGCCAACCTACAAGCGAATCAGTATTGCAAACCATACATAGTAGTATATTTAACCAACATATAAATGTTATAGGTTAAATTTTCCACATCAAAGTAGCATTTAACATCAATAGAAAAGGGGATAGAAAAAAGGTCTTTACAAAATAGTCCAAGAAGAGCAGTGTGGACAAGAAGAGTGCCTTGGGCTGATCTGATGGTTAGCCAGGCAGAGTGCTTGATCTGAGAAGAGACTTTGTCTGCAGATACTGGGTGCAGATCATGAGTGACAGCAAAGTAGTATCCATGGAGACGGCCATATCTAGCTGGTGAAGTCCTGTTCTTTATATGGCCCTTGAGTCCTCTGGTGAGGACTGATACAGTAAAGGGTTATATCCTTATCTGGTGGAGTATAGTCTTTATTGATTAGGTATATATTTGATCCTTGTTTGTGTGATGCCTTTTAAAATATAAAATGGAGCTCAGCACCCATGGCTCAGTGGTTAGGGCACCAGCCATATATACCGGGGTTGACAGGTTCAAACCCAGCCCAGGCCTAAACAACAATGACAACTACAACAACAAAAATACATAGCCAGGTGTTGTGGTGGGCACCTGTAGTCCCAGCTACTTGGAACACTGAAACAAAAGAATCACTTAAGCTCAAGAGACAAGAAGAATGGCAGCTGCACAAATGCCATAGAGGGCTGTCAGGTTTCCCAGGGCCAAATGGAAGGCAGATCTACAAGCTCAGCCATTCCTTTAGACCATGAAGTCAGGCAGATCCGGGTCCAGAGGTGACTATCCTGTCCCAACTGGTAAGCCCTACTAGTCCTGACAATGACAGACAAAGGCCTTAAAAGGGTCTGGAAAGTGAGTGGAGCCCAGGACAATGGCAGTTGGTCTTTGTCCTACCAAACCTTTATGTCACAAGAGAAAAATGGCAGAATAACATACCATATTTGGCCAATTGGAAACACTCACCACCCTTTGGGAAGACTTATTGGCCATTTATAGAAGGCAAATGTGTATAAGAGGAAAAAGCTGCTCTTAACTCCCCCCACCCCACTGCCAAATCTTTTAAAGGAAAACATTTGTTGTATTTGGCTGTTTTACATGTAAAGAGCTTCTCAATGCATGATGGACTTAGAAAATCACACATCGTATAAATTCCCATTTGTTTTTTAAAAGTCAGGGAAAAGAAATATCTCTTGGAAGTGATTGAAATAGAGTTGTAGACCATCTCTGGAAGCAACACCAGGAGCAACACATGTGCACAGTTTGTTCAGTGGGTGAGGACATGGAGTGGACAAGCATGAGACGGAAGAGGAGGAGGCTCTGTGCCAGACTGTTAGTGTTTAGAAGACAGTTTCATGGTGTGCATTTTATTCTGCATTATGGTATAGAGAGTTGACAATGCTACGTACTTTTAGGGTGGCGCCTGTGGCTCATCGGGTTGGGCATCGGCCCCATATACCGAGGGTGGTGGGCTCAAACCTGGCCTTGGCCAAACTGCAACAAAAATAATAGCTGGGTGTTGTGGCCAGCGCCTGTAGTCCCAGCTACTCGGGAGGCTGAGGCAAGAGAATTGCCTAAGCCCAGGAGTTGGAGGTTGCTTGTGAGCTGTGACACCACAGCACTCTACAGAGGGCGATAAAGTGAGACTCTGTCTCTACAAAAAGAAAAAAAAAATGCTAAGTACTTTTTTTGAAATATTCAGTCTTTCTAGATGTTCTGAAATTCCTGATGTGTGTTAAAAGTAGAGGTAGTAAAATAACACATTTTGTAAATATCTTTCTGTTGAAATTTATATAAAATGTTGTTTTGAGGGAGAAATGGCCAACCATTTCTTGAGTAACACACTTTGAGTAACACACTTTGTATTTGTGCACTGGTTCGGGGATGAGTGGGGGGAGAAGAAAGTGCAGAGAGCTCTATGCTAGTATGTTTATAATGAGGCAAGAGAAACTTTTTTCTTATGTCTGTGCACCTTGTTTTACTTACCTGTGTGTGTAGTGTATATAAAAGATAAGTGAGTCCTAATTTACAGCATCTAGTCTTTCTAAATGTTTAAAGAAGTTTCCAGTGTATGACAAGAATAGAAATAGTAACATAATATATTTTGTATATTTTGTTTTAAAACCCCTAGGAAAGATTATTTACTGAAAATTTGAGCATTATAGCCCTCGGGGTAGATGGAAAAGGAAAGATTTCTAGTCCAGAATGTTTGGAAATTGGGAGACTTTTTCAAATTGTAACTGTTGTTATCTATGTGCAGTTTATTCATGACTACTGTGTATATAGCAGACCCAATAACTCCATACCAGAAACATCTAGTCTAGATGTTTAAAAGTGCCTGATAGATGTGTACATATTAAATGTAGAGGTAGTAAAATATCACTTTGTAAATGTCTTTTTGCTCAAATTCATAGGAAATACTGTTTTTTGGAAATGGCGTTGTCACACTACTTCTGTGAGCAGTGTAGTGCCACCTATATTTGTTCATGTGTTAATGAACCCACAAAGGTTGTCTCAATAACAACCACTGGGTGCAACAGTGGGCCCCCCTGTTGGGTTCCTTAACACATAGCTTGGGAAGAGATGTGAGGGAAGGAATTACAAAAGGTGATACACTGGTGTATTCCTACTTAGACATTTGCAGACACCATTTTTCTGAATGATCTGTCTTTTTTTTCTTTTCTATGTATATAATGTACAAACAAGTCCTAATTTTGCAACATCTAGTTTCTAAATCAGTGATTTTCAACTAGTGTGCTATGAGAGAATCTTAGGTGTGCCACAAAAATTAAATAACATTCATTAAATTTTTTTGAAAGAAGTTTAAAGCACAGTAAGTATATTCTTTTTTTTTTTTTTTTTGGCTCTTTTTTTGATCAACATAATTTAAGTGTGCCATAGAAGTTTACAGGTTCAGAATACTGCTCTAGATGTTAAAGAGATTGCTAGTATATAACAAAGTACTTAGTAAAATTAGCACATTTTATACACTTTGCGTTGAAATTCATAGGAAGACTTCTTCTCTGTAAATGATTTGGAGTGGGAATTTGTTCAACAATCTGTAGGCATTACACATGCCTGTACTTGTCCACTGAATTGAAGGCTGAGAAGAAAGTGAGGAGAGGATGGTTCAAGATCAAAATGGTCATACTTAGAAGAAGCTCAGATTATAACCATTGTTACATGAATGCAATTTTATTTAACAGTGCTGTGTACATAGTATAGACGTTCTGATATGAAATATGTAGTCTTTCTAGATACTTAGAAGTACTTGATATAGTTTCAAAGTGGAAGTAGTAGAATACCCTTTGTGTAAATAACTTTTAAAAACTGATGGGAAATATTGTGTTTGGAAGTAAAATTGATAAAGCACGTCTGTGAACAGTATACTCTCTACACTTGTTCACTGGCTGAAGGAGGTGGGAAGGGAGAAATTCCCAAAGATATTTTGCTAGTGTGTACTAGAAATTTTCAGCTTATCCATCGCCCTATATGTTACATTCATTTCTTTTAACTTTGCTGTGTTGCTGGGCAACAAAGCAAGACCCTGTATCTAAAAGAAAAAAAAAATACAAGTAGTAAAACAATTGTGTTATAAATGTCCTTTTGTTAATTTTTAGGAAGGACTGTCTTCTGAGAATAAACCCTTGTGTCTCTACCTCTTGGAGCTAAATGTTGTCCTATGGTTCATCCTTGGAATGGTGGAAGAGGGAGAAGAGGAAGGGTGAAGGGAAGGGTTCTTTGTTAGTATCTCCGTCTGGAAGTTGGTTTTAGATTATAACCACAAGTCTGTATGTGCACTTTTAGGAAGTGCTTATTGTAGACAGAGTTCGTTATATTGTAACATCTAAGCTGTATACATGTCCTGAGGGAAAAATGCGTGATTAAAAAGTAGACCTAGTGAATTAGTCAATTTGTAAGTACATTTTTGTTATAACTAATAGAAAAAATGCGCCTTTGACATGGAAATTATTAAACCACTTCTGAGAAGCATATGACAGCACATGGTCATTAGGTTGGCAGGTGTAAAGGGAGAGATAGATGTGTGTAGATGAGTTCATGTTTGCCTTTCAATTGTAGCCAGTAATGTATGTCCATCTCTTTCGGCTTTACTTATAGAAATACATTAAGATGTAACTCATTGGAAACATGCCTTTTTGCTAGATTTTAATGATATAGATCTAATAATGAATTATCTTAGAAATATTAAAAAATATTCTTAGGGTCATAATTTAACCTTAATGGTATATTATACACCAACCAAGAGCATGTGTCCTCTGATTATATATTTAATGGGTAGACTGTTGAGGATTGTAGACTTTGCAGTTGTTAACAGGTAGCTCCCTAGACTGCATTACAATAACAAACTCAGCACTCTCCTCAAATTGTTTGTCTTACTGCAATTATAAATTGGAAGTAGTTTTACCAATATAATTTTGCCTAACTATTACCAATAGCCACCATGAATCTATTTTCTCTGGTGAATTTACTGTTAAATCATTTATATAGCTTGTCTGGATTATACTTGGTAAATTACAAGTGGTGATCATGTAAAATAATCAGTAATTATTGCTGTAAAAATATTAGTCTTGCATTGCATTTTATGAAAAGTAGTCAAAACCTTAGCTATATAATGACTGATTTTTTTCCCATTTTAAGGCTTTTGTTTTTAAATCCTTTAGCTAGTCAGCCTTAAAAATTACCTAAGCAAAGAACAGGTGCTTCCTTTAAAACAAGGGCTTTCAAGCTATCCTTTTATAGAAACCAAAACTCTTAATTATCTCTATTTCAGATACAAGCCACAAACAAGCAAAGAGAACTGGTTAATAAGTCATGGGAAAATTTCGTGGCTAGAACATCAAATGCTAAAACGTTAAAGGTAGGATTTTTTAAAAGTATTGCAATTTCCACAACAAATAACCAACTCTTACAGACAGATTTTCAGGAATGAATATTCATTCACTTTTTTCTGGTGACCTTTCTGTATAGTACCAATACTATCCACTCCTTGTGATTTAGCATGATAACTGAAAACGCATTTTCACAAAAGATGCTGCTTGGAATTTCATTTGGTATAGCAGGGAGAGGCAAGGATGGTGTTCCTGTTCTACATAAATAAGGTGACGATAAGCAGGAATGAGCTGGAAAAATGTGCTCTATTTTCTATTCTGAAACTTCTTATTCTTTGATTTATTTTCTGTAAGAAGCAAAGGACAAAACAGGCAACTATGCCATGTTACTCTCTCCCTCAAGTGTTTTTCCACTCAGTGATCACTGAAAGAAATATTACATTAAAGCTTAACTGGGAATTTGGGATAAAAATCCATTTGTAAAAAATGTGACAAGCTGCCTCAGCAATAAGCTAGAAAATAATTTTAAAAGCTGATAATGCTAATTGTTTGAAATATGTGAGAGGCACCATGGATTTCCAAAATTTCATTATTTTTCCCCACCTTTTCCATTAGTACCTTCATACTCTTTTACATAATGTAATAAGTCTTTCTCTAGATGTAAAATTGCTAAATGTTAATTTAGTCCACAAAAATAGTAAAACTATATTAAGATAGCAAAATCAAATTTAGCTACATATACAAGCTCACTCAAGGCACCAAGGATCGCCCTTCTCACTGAAAGTTCTTAGCAACTTTACTTGCTCATAACTATCTGTATTTTTAAGGAATAGCTAATAAAAATCAGCCTCTTTTCTTCAAATGATTTGTTACTTCACGTTTCATCTGTTTAGCATCTCAAATATTCAGCTTGAATATAACAGGAGTGAATTACATCTACTATTCTAAATGTTTAAAGCACTTAAGTATATTGAGTTAGTATTTAATTTATGCAACATATTTTGCAACATGCATTATCTGATAAGTTAGTAGCTTATCAAATTACGTGCTAAAAATTGAATCTGATTTCCTCAGGAACTGCTTTATTCCTTGTTTGTAAAAGGCCCAGAAATCTCAGGAACGTTTTTAGGTAACTGGTAACTGGTGTCATCTTCAGTGGATCTGACTTACTAATAACTGTCTTGGTAGACTGAGTAAATGCAGATTTCAGAACTACCTAATAAACAGCCAAAGCATAAGCGAAACACAATTAAATTTACTTGCCATTGTAAGTATCATAGTTAATGCTGTAGTAGCAATTAATATTATTATCTTTCTACTTTAAAATTCTGCAGAGAGCAAAAAGGCTTCAGGAAAAAGCTATAGAATCTTCTAGACACACTAAGCGACCACAAAATGCAATATTTCATCAGACAGATATTAAAGGCCTGAATACAACGGTAAGATTATTTTTCTCCATAATTTTTTTAAATAAATTATCAAATTTGGGCCCCGAAACTGTTACTTTTATGGGATTTTTATCTCATTGTTTCTTTTTGCTGTTCAGATTTCACATTGTTAAGACACCCTTATCTGCTAGGTACACCCATCCACTCTTGCCTCCTGCTGGTTTAGAGCAGCCCTCTAGGGTTCCTAAGAAACTGCTATAAAACACTAGTCTATTACACACACATCTGTCTATGTATCTCTTTGACAGAAAATGTGCAGCCTCCTCTGCCTGACAAGTACATCCGTGCCACATGCCAGTGCTCCTGGTACCTTCTGCTGGACATAATTTTCCCCATGTTACAAAGCTGTTAAGTAATAGAAGTAGAATAAAACTCTGCTTTTCCTGGCTCCAGAGCCCTTATCTTTCCATTATGTCATAATGTCTACTACTTACTCATATGTCCATTTTGTGTCTTTTCCAAAGTAAGCTAAAGGAGGAATGGGCTTTTCTCTTATTGCAAATTTCATAAATGGACTCTTAGATATTTACCTTTTGCTTTTTTAGGTGCCCACTGGTCGTGTAGTCACAGTAGAAAGCACTCCTGCCCAATTAATAGGAGGACCTCTGGCTGATACTGATATTGCTCTTAAAAAACTGCCCATTCGAGGAGGAGCCTTGCAGAAGGTGAAAACAGTTAAACCAGTGGATGAGCCAAAAAAAAGTATTCCTACATGATATACTCGAGAGACTTTTTAAAATAAATTCTGCTTACAAATTTTTAGTTAAATATCTTTATATGTAAGTGTAAAGTAAATATTTTAGAATAAATATTTTAGTAAAATACTATAAAAAATAAAAGTCTGGACATATAATTTTTTTTTTTTTGAGACAGAGCCTCAAGCTGTCACCCTGGATAGAGTGCCATGGCATCACAGCTCACAGCAACCTCTAATTCCTAGGCTCAAGCGAGTCTCTTGCCTCCGCCTCCCAAGTAGCTGGGACTACAGGCGCCCGCCACAATGCCCGGCCATTTTTTGGTTGCAGCCGACATTGTTGTTTGGTGGGTCCAGGCTGGATTCGAACCCGCCAGGTCAGGTGTACATGGCTGGTGCCTTAGCCTGTTGAGCCACAGGCGCCGAGCCCATATAATTTATTTTTATTAAAAACATCAACATATCTCAGGAGAGCTGTCATCAGTTTCTCTGGAAAGACAACCAGTTCTCTTAACTGAAATTGTAAAACAGTGTATCAGTTAGAACTCTTTTGGTTGTTATCTGAGCTACTCCAACTAGTTTAAGGCAAAAAAAAATTTTTACAGGCTCTGTATCTACCAAATCTAGGAGTAATTTAGATTGCAGGCACTGATGAATCTAGGGACTGAAATGATCTGAGTAGGATCTTCTCCTTCCCTGGCAGCTCCTGCCTGACCCTCTCTCAGGTTCGCATCCAGTGAAGAGTACACCCCTCTCAGCAGTTTCTACAACTGCCTGTGCTCCCTGATACCCCTGATGGCCACATGCCCACTCTTGAGCCATTCACCAAGACTATGGCCAAATCCGAGTACTGCCTGCTCCTAGAACCAGAAGCAGGCCAACCCCATCCAATCAGAGTACCTGTTACCAAAAGTATAGATGAAAACTGGGCTGCAAAATAAGTAACTGCAACAAATAAATCTGTTGATCAGGCCAGGCATGGTGGCTCACACCTATAATCCTTGCACTCTGGGCAGCTGAACCTGGAGGATACCTTGAGCTCAGGAGTTTAAGACCAGCCTGAGCAAAAGCCAGACCCCGTCTTTACTAAAAATAGAAAAAGTTAGCAAGGTGTTGTGGCAGGCACCTATAGTTCTAGGTCCTTGGGAGGCTGAGGCAGAAAAATCATTTGAACCCATGAGTTTGAGGTTGCTGTGAGTTAGGTTGATGCCACAGCAATCTATCCTGGGCAACAGAGTGTGACTGTCTCAAAAATAAACAAAACCCCAAATATTTTGGTCAAAGTAAGATAAGTTATCTCTACTATAAAAAGCAAATGTTGGTCATGAGGTAAAGAGAGTAAAAAAAAGAGGTAAAAGTATAGCTGGTTTTATCCTTAACATGTAAATCTTCAAAGCAAACCCTAATGCTACTTCTCTTCTTTAATAGGGAAGGGAAAGGGAGAGTGGGGAAAGTGTTTGCTGTCCTTTGGTTATGGAGGTATCTTGCCAAAGAATAGGAAGCAGGTGGCTTAATGCAGAAGGTAGAGTGATTCCATGTCTCGGGATGCTATGATGAGGTTTCTATCTCCTGTCTCCATCCCCATCACACCCCTCTTCTTATCAGGAAGCCACGGCATTAAGTTCATGTCTAGGGCTGAGAGAGACAAGAACTTGACAAAACAGGAAAATAAACTAATTTGAGTCTAGATTCTAGGCCCTTAGAGTGCACTCAGCAGTGTTCTGTTGAATATGTAACTTGCTCTCAGGGGAGAAAAGCTCTGATTTATAGCATTTACCAATTTGCATGGTATAAATACGCCCACTATGACCAATTTCAAACTATCAACATGATGCCATTGAATGTGGAATTGGGAAGAGATGAATACATTCCATTTTCATTATTAGATTAGAGCAGGCTCCACCACCCACTAGGCTGACTTTTTCTTACTCTTTCCTCCTCCTCTTCCCTGAAGTCACATTTTTCTAGAAATTTTCCATTATCCTGTTTGTGAAGATAGTTTTTTCACCAAGTGGAGAAATTTCAACTGTTGTTATTGTCCTAATTAGAATGAATTGCCAGTTCACCTTTGGCTGGCAGCCTCTCACCCTGGCAGAGCTGCCCAGGCCTCTTGTGGACCACAGGAGTAGATAATACGCATCAGCTTATCAGTGAGCTTCATCCCTCTTGAATCCCTTTCTCTATTACCACCACCCATAAAAAAGATATTAGAAGGCATAATGTATTCCTTTCCTTCATAGGAAGCCCTAAGCATAAAGATCGCATGTAAATGGGTAATTATGAAGACCCAGGAATAGATGTGGGTCGGGGTATGCAAAGATGAGATAATCATTAAAGAGCACCAGATATATCTCAAGTATACCTCAGTTTATACCCGGAGTTGATATGAAGTGTCTTTGGTTAGTAACTGCATTTTTGCCCTATGTTGTACACTATAAGCACATTCCCCAGATTCTTAGTTCCCTAAGAAGAAGGGAGAGACCATAACTCATTCATTATAATAATCAACATCTCAGGAATAAATTACTGGATAAGTGTAATGGTAGCCTCAGCTTCTGCAACCTTTCCCTTGAGCTCTGCAAATCAGATTGCACAGGGTAGAATCTGTCATCCTAACAATAACTAAAAACAATATTGTATACCATGGTAGCCTTGGTGAAAACTTTTGGGACAGATTCCTATTGATTCTTTTTTTTTTTTTTTTTTTTTTGAGACAGAGCCTAAAGCTGTCACCCTGGATAGAGTGCTGTGGCATCACAGCTCACAGCAACCTCCAATTCCTGGGCTCAAGCTAGTCTTCTGCCTCCACCTCCCAAGTAGCTGGGACTACAGGCGCTCGCCCCAACGCCCAGCCATTTTTTTTTTTTTTTTTTTTTTGGTTGCAGCTGTCATTGTTTGGCGGGCCCAGGCTGGATTCGAACCCGCCAGCTCAGGTTTATGTGGCTGGCGCCTTAGCCCATTGAGCCACAGGCACTGAGCCTCCTATTGATTCTTAGTCCTAGAAAAAGCTGAGTCTCTCCTGAACAAGTGGTTTGCTTTTTCTTATGTGACTTTTTTTTTTTTTGAAACAAAGTCTATGTCACCCTCAGTAGAGTGCCATAGCATCACAGCTCACAGCAACCTCAAACTCTTGGGCTCAAGAGATTATCTTATCTCAGTCTCCTGAGTAGCTGGGACTACAGGCACCAGCCACAATGCCCAGCTATTTTTTTTGTTGTTGTTGTTGTTTTTAGAGACGGGGATCTTGCTCTTGCTCAGGCTGGGTCTCGAACTCATGAGCTCAGGCAGTCCAGAGGCATAAGCCACCACGCCCAGCCTTAAGTATGTGAATCTTGAAACTGTTCATGAGTCCCTCTTCACTTTGAAAAATGGGAAACAGACCGAATTTATAGGTATGCTTTATCAAAGATACTGGCTTTTAAAATATGTATTCAAAGTATTAATCTAAACCATAACTCCATAGTACTGGTTTCCTGTCTTCATTTCCAATTGTTCCAACATCCTCATCTACTTCGTGTTATCCTATTGTTTGTTGTATTTCTGTAAAGCTTATATTTATAATTTATAATTTATAATATAAAAGACAACTGAGCTAACACCTAAAGACAAAAATTCAGTCAAATGCACTTTACTAAAATGAAGTTTCTCACTGCCTTTTTGTTTGTTGTTCCTTTTTCAAGATAAAAACAACAAAAATGAGAACATAAAAAGTTTTTAATCTTCAATGCATAGAAAAATACTTTAAATTACAAGATGGCTTGGTAATGAAAAGCATATTTCAGAAGCCACACGGTACACTGCATCAAGATTAAATAATGCTTTTTAGGATAATACTGGCATTAGTTCTGGCACAGTTTTACAGTCAATATTAATGTATAAAAGAACTTATAAAATTAGTTACAATTTTACTTCATTGACTGTTGTATTAAAAATATATCACATTTGCATTTAAGGGATGTTTTATTTAAAACAGAGTCTTTACAAAGACTTATAAATCAAAAACTATTAACAAATTACCTAAAAAGATGGAATGATAATTTAATATCAGTAAAGCAATTACACACCAACAAAAATATAACCTTGATCAATATTAAAGTATTAGAAATAATTACTACAGTAAATGACCTCATAAACACTGACAGAATTAAGCTTTCATGTGGGCGTCATCTTGCTTGAGGTGTAGTCCATGTTTTCCATCTTATAGTACTCATGTTTTATAAAATCCAGTCCTGTAAGATTTGAGAGGAGAGACTGTTAATATTTATTCTAATATGAGTCTTATGACTCCCCCCTTTTACACAGCCTTATTGATGAAAAGATTAATTTTAAAATCCTAAATACATGTCTGATGTTTAAAAACGTCTTCAACAAATGTAATAACAGGGTTAAATGGCTTTCTTATGAACTAGCCATGAGGAAACAATAATTCAATTATCTACCAAAATGTATCATGTTCCAAGATCATTTAGAATCACGTATTTGTATAGCAAAGCTCCCATGGTTTCTAAATAATATAAGTAAAATGAAAAGCAAAGGCTCTATAACATTAGAAAAAAAGCTGAATGTAGCAAATTTGCTAGCTTGTTAGATAAACTTTAAAAAATCAGAAGGATTAAAAATTGAAAGTTAAAGAAAACTGCTATTCTCTTAAATACACATTTAAATTACCTCTTCTTATTTTCTGTGGAAAATTATATTTGGGGGGCATCACCTGTCTTCTGCCCATTCCATGAGATCTTGAAAGCAAGCAGTCTACATACATGTCCCAGAAATCCTGAGCTATGTTTAAAAAGACATTGTAATGTCCAGGCCGCTGGGATTTTTGCAAAAACAACATGAAATTCCAGAAAACATCCACATTGTGCTCAATCTTGAGTTCCTTGAAATCCATCAATGTCAAAGAACAAGCTTTCCAGCACTGGAGGTCAATGTCTTCAGTGATCCCTGGGCTGATGCTGGCAAGCACTCCCTTTTGAAATTCAAAATCAGCCTTAACCAGATTGATCAGCACCACACAGCCTAGTGGCAGGCAGAACCATCTTCTTGTGGCAAAACCCATATTCTATACGGGAAAACAAAAATTAGGAGGAATACTTTTAACTTTAAAAAATCATTCAATTATTTGATCTGAAACAGTATTTGGTTTTGATCAGGCCAAATCTGACTACGATGTATTTGTTAGTTTTTTTCTAAGTCGCACGCTCTCACACTTTCCTCTGAAAAGGATGTTATGATTTCCAAACCGATTACCAGTGTCTGATAGTCTTTGCCAGCGACTATAATCCAACCCACGTTTATAAAAATGTCGTAGGTTCATTTCATCACAGACCTTTAAAGCTGGAAGAAACCTTAAAGGGCATGTGTTTTAACCTTCTCCTTTACAAATTAGAAAACTCTGGGTGATGTGGTTCAGTCAGTTCTCAGGTGTCCTGACTGCTCCCACACTTTCCAAATAAGTGGATCAAAATGCATGCCTTTCTGTGTGTAACCATGAGAAGCCTTTTGTTGTTGACTGAGATGTTACAAATCCTTTAATCCAAAAGGTATTGGAACTTTAAAGTTACTGCTGCTTCCATTTTTATTTATTGAAAAATTTGTTAAACACTGATATCTGATGGAAGCCTGGCTTCTCTTAGTTTGTTCAGGGGCTGTAGAAGATTAACATACGCGTACTTGAAGGAGCACGAAAACAAAAGGTGAAAGCTAAAATGAGATGGTGCAGGGCCAATTACATTCAGCAAAATCTTAACATTTTCTAAGACACAGTTGCACATGTCTTCCTGCCAATTAATTTCTCACTAAAATCGGCCTACAGCACGTGGGTGGAGGCAAGGACTAAGTTGGCAATGAATTGCCATAGAGCTACAATGCGAGACTGGCACTGGAAATGTCCCGGTTAACAACCTTGACAGCCAGCGGAAAGAGGGTTGGGGGGAGCATGCCCAGAACAGAGGACTCACCCCTTTCCTGTATGCCGCCGTCCGGCACCTCCCTCCTAAAAAAGTTAGGCTAAAGAGAGAAAGTACACGGAACAAATTTAAGCAAGATATACAGCGTTTCACACCGTCCCCAAACTGAGCTGACAGTGGCCAGTTTATGATACGAGTTCTAAAAGGAAAGGACTGGGAGGGACCGGAGAATATTCACCTTGAATGTGGGGTCAGCTCCTCAATCAGCGCCCTCCGCCGGGGTCAGACACCCGGACGCAGAGGCGAGCCCGCGCGGGACAAGAGCCCGTGGGCGGCCGGGTACCTGCAGGGGGCGCGCGTGCGCGCTGCGCTCGCTCGGGACACGCACCCGTCCTGTTCAGCTCGAGGCCCGGACGACCCTCGGCCCTCCCGCGGGCTCGCCCCCCGCCCAGTCGGGCCCACTCCCGGAGGCAGGCAAAGGGGAGAGGCGGCACTCGGAGACCCACCCGAGCGCTCCCTCGGCCGAACCGTCCGGGCCGCGGCCCCGGGCGCTGGCAGGCCCCGACTCTCCGAGGGGGGCGCCGCGGGCTGTGCTGCGGCCGCGCGGGGCTCCCGACTCGGCCCTGCAGCCCCGACCGCGCTCCTTCTGCAGGGGCAGCGCGGGCGGGCGGGCGGGCGGAGAGCGGCTGGCCGCGCCCCGGAGGCGCCGCCCACCGTGCCCACCTTCGCAGCCCTGACCCGCGGCCGCGCCCCGCGCCCCTGCCTCGGCCGCCGCTTCCGCTTCGTTCCCTCCTCTGAGTTTTTGAGATGACAGCGGCACAGGGTCTTCTTTGCGCTCTCTCTCTCCTTTCATTGTTTCTTCTTTTTTTCTCGTTGGAAGATTAATCTCGGCAGTAGTCAGGCCGCATGAACTCAAGTTATCTTTTCCCTCTGCCCACCCAGCCTGCACGCTCTAGTCTCCTGTCCGGAGAAAAAACTCTCTCAAGGGTGTGGACCCTGTTGCAATCCTGACCCTCCCTGGCTGATTGTAATCACTAGCTAAGCACCATTTAAATTAACACCAAAACCTTGTTTCTACTTAAATACACAATGTTTAACTCTGGGAAGAGTTTCCTCTCTCCTTTGATTGAATGAAGACTCTGACCAAATCCTTTAAATTTCATGGATGTGTTAATTGTCCATCAGTCCCAGCCCTGATGTCAGGGCTGGGACTGATGGACAATTAAACTATCTCTGTGTTTAAATACTTCCGCTAAGCCTAAACCGCTGTAGCGATGATCAGATGGGGCTGGAAATCAATCCAAAACCAATTGCCTTCTCCCCACGTCCCCTTAGGCAGGTCATGCTTCCTTCCAGGTTCTTGAGCTGGGATGGACAGACCATGGGGGAGATGGCGCCGAACCCAAAAGGCGGTCATTGTCCCCCAAAGCCCACTTCTCCCAGCTCCTGCCATTCCTCAAAGCTTCACCTTGTTCTCATCCTATCCGTGGAGCTAATGTGGCCGATCATTAGTCTTGCCCTGGCAATACCCTCTGTGCTCTTCCTTCTGCCTTAATGTTCCAGGTGTTTTAGTCCGCTACATTGATCATGGACTCTTTTTTTTTCTTTAATTAAGACAGAGTCTCACTTTGTTGCCCTCGGTAGTGTTCCTTGGCGTCACAGCTCACTGCAACCTCAAACGATTCAAGTGATTCTCTTGCCTCAGCCTCTCGAGTAGCTGGGACTACAGGCGTCCACCACAACGCCCGGCTATTTTTTTGTTTTAGCAGGCCCGGGCTGGGTTCGAACCCATCAGATGTGGTGCAGTGGCTGGCACCCTACCCACTGAGCTACGGGTGCCGCCCCTAATCAGTCGTGGACTCTTAAAGTTAGCAGATACATTAAAAGTGACCTAATCCAGTGTCCCAGCTGAAACTTGAATACCCCACCCTCTCAACAAATTCCCCCACCGGCCAAAGCTGTTGTCCATCTTTGATTTAATCTTGGGCATATGCCCTCCCCCTTCACGGAAGCAACTCCTTCCATTCCTGAGTTAACATTGGTCCTTCAAAATGAATTAGCTCTCATTTCTCTGTTGAATAACTACATAGTTCCTATAAGTCTTTTTTGTGAAATATATTTTATTTTTCATAAGACACTTCATCTGTATACAAGTGTTGCAAAACCTGTACTAAAAAGTTGTAAAATATAGAAAGAGGCAGGTAATAGTGGGGATGTTTATTTCCAGACTTTTTTCTTCAATTGTCTTAGTCTGTTTGTGCTACTTTACAACAAGATACCTAAGACTGGGTAATTTATAAAGGGCAGAAATTTTATAGCTCACAGTACTAGATGCTGGGTACTTTTGAGTCCATAACTTGGGACAGAATTTACATAAAGAGGTGCAGGTGGCATCTGGTGAAGGCCTTCTTGCTGTGTCGGCATGTGGTGGAACACGGAAAGGAAAAAGGCCGGTACTGTGTGCAGCCTCCTTTATGACTTAATTCCATTCATGAGAGAGGAAAGAGCCCTCATGACCTAATCACTTCCTACTGGGCTCACCTCTTAATATATGGGTCATTACAAAAGCTTGAGACACAAAACCAAGAAATGTAAAACCCACCCAGACAGAAACATTGAAGTCCTCCCATCAACCTCCACAAGCCAAGCAGAAATTGAAACTTACCCAGGTGAACTAGCAAGGATGCTGTTGACTGCGTTTCTTGGAAGTGAAATAATGAACTATAACACATCCTGCCTCAAAACTTTCATAGTGACCCACATACTGTTGCACTGGAAATTAAGTTTCAACATGAATTTTGCAGGAACACAAACATTCAAACCATACCACCAAGGTATGTTGAAACACAACTAAGAGCATGCCATAAGTATTATTTTGTATACTGTTTTTCAATTAATATTATCTCAAATATTTTCCCATGTCATTAAAATGCATTTGTAAAGAATATTAGAGGACAAAACTACTGACTAATAGTGTGTTGTTTGGGTATGATTGTTGTGACACACAGACACATACAATAGTATCCTGAATGCAGAATTTCTATAAATCAATAATAGATTTGAGATCAGGCTGGGCAACATAGACCTCATCTATAAGAATTTTTTTTTAATTAGCTGGACATAGTAGCATGTGTCTCTAGGTTGCTTGAGCCCCAAAGTTTAAGGTTACAGTGAATTATGATTATGCCACTGAACTTCATCATGGGCAACATTTTTTTTAAAAAAGCAGTAATAGAAAAATAAGCAAGGGATATTAACTGCCACCTCACAGAAGAGTAAACCCTAATATCCAGTGAACATGAAAAAAGATGCTAACTTCAAGGGAGTAATATATATTTTTTCCTCAGTTAAAGCTTAACAAAGATTAAAGTACTGGTAAAATACAGTTTTAGCAAGTTTTTTTCCCTTAGGTACAACACCTAATGTTTATTGGTTATATATTTGATAGAGGTACATGTAGTTGTCAATAGCTGAATTCATATTTTTTGAGGTAAAAAGTATATTCTATGTAATTCTGTCCCAAGTGGTGGTCTGAAAAACACATGGAATTTTTATAAACACTTTCATGTTCTGCATTAAGTTAAAAGTGGGTATCCCACCAAATGTGGTAATAGAACCCTTCCTTTGTTTGAGCATGAAGTGCTCAAGTGCCACCCTCTGCTGCCTCTGGCCTTGTGAAAGGAAGCTGGTAGAATGTTGCCTGGCTTGCTCAAATGGTGGGATCAGATGGCCTGTCTTTTTGACATTCCGAGGTGATTTTGGAATTCACTTATAGCTTTTTTTTTAAATTAAATCATAGCTGTGTACATTAATGCAATCATGGGGCACAATGAGCTGGTTTCATATACAATCTGAAATATTTTCATCAAACTGTTTAACATAGCCTTCATGGCATTTTCTTAGTTATTGTGTTAAGATCTTTATATTCATAGCCTTCATAGCATTTTGTTAATCACTATATGAAGACACTTATATTCTGCATTTAGTAAGTTTCACCTGTACCCTTCTAAGATGCACGGTAGGTGTGGTTCCACCAATTGCCCTACCTCCACCCATTCTCCCCGCTTCCCTCTCCTCCCTTGCCTCTTTCCCCATATTCTTGTGCTATAATTGGGTTATAGCCTTCATATGAAAGCTATAAATTAGTTTCATAGTAGGGCTGAGTACATTGGATACTTTTTCTT
>CAUYRH010093826.1:0-29537 GCA_963574655.1 Perodicticus potto
ACAAAGTACATGAAAGATCTATATAAAGAGAACTATGAAACTCTGAGAAAAGAAATAGCTGAAGATGTTAACAAATGGAAAAACATACCATGCTCATGGCTGGGAAGAATCAACATTGTTAAAATGTCCATACTACCCAAAACAATATACAATTTTATTGTAATCGCTATTAAAGCACCATTGTCATACTTTAAAGACCTTGAAAAAATAATACATTGTTTTATATGGAATCAGAAAAAACCTTGAATAGCCAAGACATTACTCAGAAATAAAAATAAATCAGGGGTGGTGCCTGTGGTTCAAGGTTTAGGGCGCTGGCCCCATATCTGGAGGTGGTGGGTTCAAGCCCAACCTCAGCCAAAAACTGCAAAACAAACAAACAAACAAAAAAAACTCATCAAATCAGGAGGAGATACCTTGTATGTTTTTGGACCACAATGAATAAAAGTAGACCTCAAGTTCAACAAAAATATTCATCCCCACACAGTCACAGAAACTTTGTGCATTTCACCCCAACACTACTGAATATTATCTGTTAGGCCCATTTCTTCAGAGCTTGTGTTTAAGTCCATTGTTTGTTTGGTTTCTGCTTGGATGACCTGTCCAGTTCTGTCAGTGGGGAGTCAATATCCCTGACTATATTATGGTGATATAGGTTATCGTATTGTTCAAAACCAGTAGGATTCATTTTATAAATCTGGGGGCATGTTGTTTCTGCGGTCAAGATCTAGAGTCCATCTTTGTGTTTCTTTTCTTGTGTTGTTTTAAAGTCAATTGTATCTGCAAAAACAATGTTGACTCCTACTTTCTTTTGTTTTTTATTTGCCTGAAATATTGTTTTACAATAGTTCACCCTGAGTCTTAATTTGTCTTTGGGAGTTCAGTGCCCTGAACTTAGCATATACTTGGCTTGTACCTTTTTATCCAGTCAGCCAGACTGTGTCTTCAATGGGGAATTGAAGCCACTTACATTTATTGAGAGAATTGACAAGTATGGCGAAGTTGTGTTTATCTTTTTTGTGCATGTCTGTTGCCTTGCTTTGTTCTTCAGTGTTCAGGAGTCTTTACTTTACTGGTGGTCCATTGTGTTGTTCTGTATATAGTAAAAGTCTGAGTACTTCCTGCAGGGCTGTCTTGTAGTGGCAAATTTCCTCATTGTTTGCTTGTCAGTTGAAGATTGTTTCTCCACTGAATATAACACTTAGTTTTGCAAGATATAGAATTCTAGGCTGGCAGTTGTTTTTGTTCAAAAAGACTGAAAGTGGGAACCCACTCTCTTCTGCCTTGTAATGTGACTGCTGAAAAGTCTGCTGGCACCCTAATGGGCTTGCCTTTGTAGGTCAACTGTTTATGCCTGGCTGCTTGCAGAACATTGTCTTTCATTTTTACATGGGCCACTTTAATTACAATGTGTCCAGGAGATGGTTTGTTTGACTTTAGTCATCCAGTCATCCTGAAGTTCAATAGTGTGTAGTATCTGTATATCTGGTCCCTGGCAATGTCTTCAACTAGAGCTTCTAGGCTTTTGAGATTCTTCTTCCTCAACAATATCTTTGATTCATATATTTGTACACTTTGCATAGTCCCATAACTAAAAGATTGATCTGCTTTTGGTCTCTTTTCTGCCTTGTTAAATATTTGGGTTAACTCAAAAGTATTAGAGTTCTGAGATAATTTCTTCATAATCTAATCTGTGGCTAAAACTGATGTGTTTTGAATCTCTTTGAATGCCTCTTTCGTTTCCTTAAGCTCTATTATATCCTTCCTAATTATGTCTAGATCCTTGATGACTTTGTGTTTAGTATCATTGACTTCATGAGACAATTTTTGGACTTCATTCATTCATCATATTTTCCAGGCATATTCTGAATTCCATTTCAGTCATATCAACAAATTCTTTGTGGATAGCATTTTTTTGCTGTAGTTTTGCTGTATTCTCTTGTAGGAGTTGATCTGCTCTGAGCTTTCATTTTGATGATTCCTTCCCATGTGTATTCTATTCTTTTTTAAACTTAAGCTAAAAGGTTAGGGTGTTCCTGACTCATAGTTGAGAGATAATTTCATTGGGCTTGATTAGCTGACTCACAGGAGGTAGTTAAGATCTGGAGGGCAGAATCTGGGCCAACCAAGTGACATATACCAGTCTTTCAGCTTTAGTGTGTTCAGATGTTCTAGGGCCATTTTGATGCCCAGTCAGGTGGGCCAACATCCTGGAACATACAGCACTCCACATGTTCTTCTAGCTCTTGGGAATGCAGAGTGGCAACTCCTTGTCCCACCTGTTGCAGGAACAGAGATGTGAGAAAACAGCAGCTTTGCCTCAGGTGTAAAACTCACTCCTATAATTATTGAGAGATGCAGGAAACTGGACTAAACAACTCAAGATGATGTGTAGCAAATCATCTTTATTTTGGGCCACCTTATATACCCTGGTGGTCATGTACACACTTAATCTATGAGCTATATCTTTTTACCATTACCTAACTTCTTCTATCTAAAATTAACTTGTGGGGAGACATGCAGTCTAAAAATCAACACAATACCTTCTGCTTTTACATTCTTCTCAGACATGCATCAGCTTTTGAACAAAGTATCTAAATAAAGATCATAAAGAGCTTCAGGGGAACTGAGAAAATGAACCCCTCAAGCACACACTTAGTTAACCTAAAATGGATTTATGAATTTGTTTCTCTACAGAGCAGAGTTCTTTAGGCTCCAAAACAATATATATAAAACATGTGTTATCCTCTGATCCGTATCACCAGGGGTGGGGATGACAGCCCCTAACCTCCTGGGCTTAACGGAAGCATACTTTCAGAGTCACTGTTTTTATGGACTTTTACCTCTAGACAAACAGTCTCTGTGTATGCTTGCAGGGGGTGGGGCAGCTCTCTTGCTTCTGTATTAGCAGAAGCCATTTTAATGCATTAAAGGCTTGCCTTTGTGTGGCTTACATAGGGTGGTCTTCTGACCCTACACCCACCAGTTGCTCAGCAGATTTTAGTGCTGCTTGTCTTCCAGATCCAGTGAGCTAGTATTAGTTTCACAGTCCTCAGGGGTACAGCTCTTTACTCGTCTTCCAGGACCTGCTAAAGCAAATCAGTAGCTTGCTGTTCTGCCATCCACTTGGCAGATTTTAGGACCATAAGTTAGATACCAACTCTGAGGGGATGATGTCAGTTTCAGAGGCCCTGGGAGATGGAGCTAATCACACCCTTTTGAGGAGCTCCAAAGCAAAGAACTAAGTTGCTATTCCAAAAGCCTGCTCAACAGAGTTTGGGGGTGGCTTCAATACTAAATCTGGCAGGCTTATGTCCGTTTCAAAGTGCCAGGGACGTGGAGTTCACATTTCTTCTAGGACCAGTCGATGCAAAGCAGCAGCTTGCTGTTCCACTGTCCCACTCAGCAGGGTTTGGCAGCTGCTTGGATACTAAAACTGGTAGGCTGATGTCAGTTTCAAAGACCCCAGGATGTGGAGCTCACCACATACTTTTGCCACTGATCATTTAAATGAGCTACTGGTTTCCCTGGAGACCTTCCTGTTAATAGCTGTCAAAGCTGCCATGTTAAGGGCTTCATGGAATGTGGTCTCCTGAGGTTCAGCCTGATTTTCTCTAAGTTGAGTGTGTCTGTGGCAGGGCTTCCAGTTGAAGCCTCCAACCTGGGGATACTGTGCAGCTGGCAGGCCAAACTGTCCATGAGGATGAGGTGAGGTCAAAACCAGCTAGGTAAGAGGTAGGTACAGACTAAGCACCAGTCTTACCAGTGTCAGTACAACTGAGCCAATATTTCCTTTTGCAGTGTGGCAGGGGAGGTACTCTCAGATTCCAGCCTACTGATGTTGTCATCAGGTCACACAATGTGGGGCCCCCTGAGTTTCAGCCTGATATAGTAGGGAGGCAGGGCCCATCTCCTTTCACTATACCCTGTCTACTCCACGGGTAGTTCCCACTGGATGCCAGTGGGAGAGAAGCAGGCCTCCACAGTGCATGCTTATATGGTTGCCATGGGGAGGGGCAGGGTCTAGACTTTTTGCTGCTCCAGTACCTGGGTGTGGGGGCACCAGCCCAACTAGGCTGTCTAAGTCAGGTGAGTCTTCTCACTATATGCCAGCACAGAGTGAAGCAGGCCTCAGCAAGGGGCACACTATCTGGTTGCTAAGAGGGTGGATCGGCTATGGCTACAAGCAGGCTAGAGCCCAAACTGCCCTCTGTTCTTCCAGTTGCAGGGAGATTCAGAGGAGAAACCAACTAGGTGCAAGAGAGCTGGGTCTCTGGTCCCTCATGGCACTTTCCTGTGGGATGAGCGTTTCTATGTCTTGCTCTTCATAGAGAACCCCTGGGTGAGGCAAGGGGATCCTCATTGCCCTTCTATTTGGCTCTAGCCTCCTTCAGATCTGGTCCATTCTGTGGCTGTCCTCTCCTCTCTTTTCCTCTTTCTCTTCTTCATCCTTGGAGCTCTTCTCAGTGGGGTTACTGAACATCTCTGTTGCCTCTCCCTGTGCTCACTTCAGTCTAACCTTCCTACCTCTAGTCAGGAGAATCTGATGAGAGCTGCCTCTAATCAGCCATTTTTTTCCTCAATTCATGTTTTAAATGTCTTCTGGGATTAGAGTTTGGAAGGATTTTTCCTATATTTTTTACTGAAGTATAAATGCACACAAAAGGCACAGCTCCTAAGGGACTGGTTAATGATTGTGATGGAGCCCATGTCTTTGTGGAGCCAATACCCCCTCCCCCAGATCCTCAGGATGCCTTTTTATCTCCCCTAGGAGATTTCTAATTACAGGCTTTTTTCCACCTCTCCCAGAAAAGAATCTTGATTTCTCTTCCTTACAGTGATAAATCTATTTCCTGAGATGCCTAAAATATTTGAAAAGGATTCAGGAGAAATAGCTGCCACCTGCTATGGTATTTCTTCTATGGGCTGCTTCAGGATAAAATCAGGACACACTAAGTGTGTATAGATGGTGAAGGTCACAGGTTTGAGTGGTTAAATATGCCGATGGCAATGGAGAAGTGTGCATGACATTTAAGTGGCATGAGGGCGGAGGCTTTATCCTTTTCATGGCTATCCTACCTGTTCCTGAGACAGTGCCCAGTTATCTGAGTCAGTTTTCTGTTGCTTCTAACAATAATTGAAACTGGGTAATTTACTAAAAAGAAAAACAATTTTTTTTTTTCTGAGACAGAGTCTCAAGCTGTCGCTGGGTTAAAGTGCTATGGCGCGACAGCTCACAACAACCTCCAACTTTTGGGCTTAAGCGATTTTCTTGCCTCAGCCTCCCAAGTAGCTGGGACTACAGGTGCCTGCTACAACACTTGGCTATTTTGTTGTTGTTGTCATTGTTGTTTTAGTTGACCTCAGCCCAGTTTGAACCCGCCAGCCTTCGTGTATGTGGCTGGCGCCCTATCCACTGAGTTACTGGCACCGCCAATTTATTTTTTATATTTCTGGAGACTGAAGTTCAAGATCAAAGGGTCACATCTGGTGAAGGCCTTCTTGCTGGTGGGGATGCTGCCGTGTTTGTGGTGACGCAGGATGTCACATGGTGACAGTGCTGAGCATGCTAGCTTGAGCGTCTTTCATAATGCCACCAGTCCCACTTCTGTGATAACCCATTACCCCATTCATTCATGAATTGCCTAGCACTCATGACCCAATCTCCTCTTAAAGTCCCTGCCTCTCAATGCTGCCACATTAGGGGTTACATTTCAGCATGAGTTTGGCAGAGACATTCAGACCCTTGCACCAACATAGTGCTGATGTTCCCTAAGTATTCTTTATTTTTATTTTTATTTTTTTGCAGTGTTTGGCCAGGGCTGGGTTTGAACCTGCCATCTCTGGCATATGGGGCCAGCGCCAGACTCCTTTGAGCCACAGACGCTGCCCTTCCCTAAGTATTCTTTAATGACTCATCTTTTATGCCTGCTGGTACTATCTTAGGGGTTGCCCTGCTTGAGTCTTCTCAGAAAAAATTTCATTTACTCTTGCTTTCCCACCAGACACATACTTGATATGGAAATCCCCATCCCCCGTGTTACAGCCCCTCAGGCACCATGAAAGGGCTTTTATCTGGCACTCAGCTTTAGAGAGTGAAATGCCTTCTCTTATCACAGGAGTTTTGTGCAGGTACTGGATCTCTCTGCTGAGGCAAATAAAGAGGGGGCCTTATCAAACCAGGAAGTCTAGGAAGAGGCCCAGGGCATGGCACCCCCGAGCTGGTGGTATTTTAGCCAAGAAGGTGCCTGTGAAGAGACCCAGAGAACACTCGAAAGCTCTCCCCTCTCTGGGGACAGTGAGCCGCATGCCCTGTGCATCCCCCCTCAGCCCATGTGCACCAACCGAGGTGAAGACCTTTCTTCATTCACCCAAGAAGAGAAGTCATCTGGTGCTGCTTGTTCCAGAAGGGATTAACAGTGACTGAGATAAATTGAGGGCATGCGAGCACTTCATACACTGCCCTAGTGGTGCAGCCATTTTTGTCTGATTATTTGTTTTATTTATTTATTTATTTTGCAGTTTTTGCCTGGGGCTGGGTTTGAACCCACCACCTCCAGCATATAGGGCTGGCGCCCTACCCCTTTGAGCCACAGCACGCTGCCCTCTTGTTTGATTTATTAAAAAAAAAGACAAAACAGGCAGCACCTGTTGCTCAGTGGGTAGGGCGCTGGCCCTATTCACCAAGGGTGGTGGGTTCAAATTCAGCCCCAGCCAAACTGCAACAAAAATAGCCAGGTTTTGGTGGGCACCTGTAGTCCCAGCTACTTGGGAGGCTGAGGCAAGAGAATCATCTAAGCCCAGGAGTTGGAGGTTGCTGTGAGCTGTGATGCCATAGTACTCTACCAGGGATGACAAAGTGTGACTTTAACTCTAAAAAAAACCCAAAACACCTATTTTGCAATTAAAGCCTTGTTTTCTACACAGAGGGATGGTTGGAAGGGCTATATTGTTTCAGATTCTTCTGAGGCAAAATTTGGGCCTCAGGACCTCCAAGATATGAGATTATTTCATGCCCTTTCACAAGGGTGATTTT
Source organism: Perodicticus potto (assembly GCA_963574655.1). Lineage (NCBI taxonomy): Eukaryota > Metazoa > Chordata > Mammalia > Primates > Lorisidae > Perodicticus > Perodicticus potto. Next base: position 7,037 of record CAUYRH010093826.1, read on the forward strand.
GAAAAGTGTCTGATAGCAAGATAGGAATTGGTTGTACATTGCTTTTTGTCCCATGTTCCAGTATTGCTGGAGGGTGCTCACAGATTTAGCCTGTGGCCCATAGAATTGCTGGAAGGTGCTCAAAGATTTAGGCTGTGGCCCATAGAATTCTTCCAACCAGCTTTCTGGCTTCTACCCTACTGTGTGGGCTCAGGGGTAATAATAGGGGTCCACTTTTCATAGTTCCAATTAGTAGTGCTTATGGGGAAGATTCTATGCCTCTGTAGGGGAAACAAACCCCATTCAGACACAATATCCGCCCCCATTCTACATCCAGGTGAAAGAGGTGTACCACATTACTAACGCCTGTTCAGTACCAGTTTTGGTTTAAGACTGGTAGTGTTAAGGTGAAAGTTTAGTGTTCCCAACTGTTTACTCAATGAGGACTTCAGAAACAGGTACTGGTTTTATGATAGATTAGAGAAGACATAACCTGAAGAGAGACAGATGCTAAGATAAAACTAATTTTCACAAGACCTGTGCTCTAACCCCTGAACTGTAGGGCCATACAAACCTTTCCAATTTTAATCTAATTTTCCATCCCAATCTTACCTTGATCTGTTCAGGCTTCTATGACCAAATATCATAAACTATGTTGCTCTTTAACAAAAAATTTGATTTCTCACAGTTCTGAAGGCTGGGAGTCCAAGTTCACAGTGGTAAGCAGATTTGGTGTCTGCTGGCGGCTTGTTTCCTGACTGGCCCTCACTGTCCTCACATGGTGGAAGGAATGAAGATACTCTCAAATGCCTCTTTCATAAGGGAACTAATCCCATTCAAAAGGGTTCCACTCTTATGATCTAATCACTTCCCAAAGGCCCCACCTGCTAAGGTTGAGGGTTTCAATATAGGAATTTGGGGAGTAGGCACAAACATGCAGAACACAGCACCCATTAAGCCTACATTTATCTTCTCTATACCCTATCCCTAATCCTTAGCCATAATTTCCAGCCCTAGTTCTAGCCTATAGCCTGTCTTTATCCCCAGCTATAACCCATCCCTGAACCCTAGTCCTACCCCTAGCTCACAACCTAGCTCTAGATGCAGCTTTACCCCATTTCTAATCACTAGTGCTAATACCAAACCCTAGCACTTGACCACAACCTATCATTATGCCAGCTGTAGCTGATTTCAAATCCCTAGCCCTAATCCATAGCCATAGTCCACACCCTAGCCCAGGGCATTCACTGTCTACTTGTTCTCAGAGAAAAGACTTGTGTGCCACTGCACCAGCACCAGCACATATCCCATTTGGAGTGAAATGCTATTTCCTCTTCTCTTTCAGATAAGTCTTCTGAGACCTAGTAGCTAATGTACTTCTCTGAAGTAAATGAAAGTTTCTTTACCAGAGGCCACATCTTCACTTTGTTCCTAATTGTGAATGCAATCAGTTGTCATTGTGCTTTCTGGAACGGACAATACTAGTTTTTTAAAGGACAAGTAGCCCTTTCCTGAAGGTGACTATGAAGTGATTCTCTACAATTATGTCCAGATGGCTGAATGAAGCACAGCTATCGTAGGCCTTTCAATGGCCTACTTCTCACTGTGAAGAGAAGTTTGCCACTGCACCAGCACATACGCATTTGGAGTGAAATGGTTTGGAGTGAATAGGTTTCTGAAATTTAGCTGCTATTGAGTCCCAGACTTAAATGAAAGCTTGATTACCACAGGCTGAATCTGCACTATTCCTAATAGTGAATGGACTCAGTTGTCCAGTGTGGAATCTACAAGAGCCAATAGGATATACACCTCTCTCCCTGAAGGTTGTCTTTAAAGTGTCTTTTTATTTATTTATTTTGCAGTTTCTGGCCGGGGCTGGATTTGAACCCGCCACCTCCGGCATATGGGGCCAGGGCCCTACTTCTTTGAGCCACAGGCGCCGCTCTAAAGTGTCTTTTTACAAGTAAGTACAGATTGCCTACAGGAGCATACCTAATGTAGGTTATTCAAAAACCTACTGGAATGTTTGACACTGCACCAGCATTATACCAGCACTTAACGCTTTTTGAAGTGAAATGCCATTTCTTCTTTTAGAATAGGCTTTTGAAACTTCTGCACTGCTGGTGGGAATGCAAACTAACACGTTCCTTTTGGAAAGATGTTTGAAGAACACTTAGAGATCTAAAAATAGCTTCTTAGTTCTTTACAGGTATTTGTAGATGCGTGGGATGAGCATAGCTATCTTAGGCCATTCAACTGGTTGCTTCTTATTGAGAGGACGTGTTTGCCACTGTACCAATATTTCACCAGAACTTATCCCACTTGGAATGAAATTTTGTTTCTTCTTCTCTTACAAGAGGCTCCTGAAACATAGACGCCAATGTGTTTCAAAGCTTCATTTGCAGAGGCTCCATCTGCCCTTTGTTCCTAACAGTGAAAGCAATCAGTTGCCAGTGTGCTATCCAGAACCACCAATACTTATTTTGATGAGCTAGTATCTCTCTCTCTCCCCTCCCCCCACCTCTCTCTCTCTCTCTCTCTCTCTCTCTCTCTCTCTCTGCTTGTTATGTGATCTTCACAGATATGCGTCAGTGGCTGAAAGGAACATAGCCATCACAGACTGTTCTCGTGCCTCCTGGTATGTTTGCCTGTGCGTCAGCATTTCACAAGAATGTATCCCGTTTGTAATGAATCCCTGAACATCTTCTTTTCTATGTAAGGATTCTGAGACCAAGACACTAATGTACTTCCCTGACTTAAAGGAAAGCTTCACTAACCAAGGATGCAACTGCACTTTCTTTTTAATACAGAATGCAGTAAGTAGCCATTTGGCCATCTGGAGCAGCGAATACTCCTTTCTATTGATCAATTCTATCTCTCCATCCTGGTGCCTATAATTTGATTCTTTATGGATATTGGTAGATGCATGGGACAAGCACAGCTATCATAGGCCATTCACCTGTCAGCTTGTTTCTCAGTGAGAAGATATGTTTTCCACTGCACATGATTTTCACCAATAATATCCCACTTGGAGTGAAATACCATTTCTTCTTCTCTTAGAGAAGGCTCCTGAACTAGCAGTGAATGTACTTGTCAAACATAAATGGAAGTTTCATTCCTGGAGTTGTGATATGCATTTCTCCTTAATAGTGCATGCAGTCTGTTACCAATGTGCTATCTTTTCCAGCCAATACTTCTGTTTAAAACAAAATTAAAGACAGCACTGATGATGCCTGGGAATGGGGACAGCACCAGTGATGCCCTGGGGGTGGGAGAACAGGACAGGACTGATGATGGGGCGGGGAACGGGACAGGACCAACGATGTGGGGGAGGACGGGACCAGGCCGCTGACCTCCAGGAGTAGGGATAGAACTGAAGATGCCTGCCAGGGAGGACAGGGCCTATGATGCCTGTAAGGGAGGACAACATGGATGATCCTTGGGTGTGGGGACAGCGCCGCTGGTGCCTGGGAAGAAGGACAACAATGATGATGGGAGTGAGGACAGCATCTATGGTGCCTGGAATGAAGGACAACGATGATGCCTAGGAGTGGGGACAGTGCCCATGATGCCTGGGAGTGGGGAGAGCATCAATGTTGCCTGTGATGGAGGACAACATGGATGATGCCTGGGAGTGGGGACAGCCTGTATGAAACCTGGGAATGAGGACAACACTGATGATGCCTGGGGGTGGGGACAGCACTGATGATGACTTGGAGTGAGGACAACGCTGATGAAACCTTGGAGTGAGGACAGTGCCGATGATGCCTGTGAGTGGGGATAACACCGAAGATGCCTGGGAATGAAGAAAGCACTGATGATGCCTGGGAGAGGAAAAAACTCCGATGATTCCTGGGAGTGGGGACACCATCGATGATGCCTGGGAGTAGGGACAGCATTGATGATGCCTAGGAGTGGAAACAACACTGATTATGGCTGCGAGTGGGGACAGAACTGATGATGCCTGGGAGTGGGGACAGCATCGATGATGCCTGGGAGGGAGGACAACACTGATATTACCTAGAAGTAGGAACAGCATTGATGATGTCTGGCAGTGAGAACATTGATGTTTCGTGTGAGTGTGGACAGCACCACTGATGCTTGTCAGTTGGGACAGCACCAATTAAGCCTGACAGGGGGCAGAACTGATGATGACTGCAAGTGGAGACAGCATTGATGATGCCTTATAGGGATGACAATACTGATGATGCCTGGGAGTAGAGATAGCACAGATGAAGGCTGGGAGTGCAGACAGCACCAATTATGCCTGGGAGTGGAGATAACACTGATGATGCCTGAGAGTGAGGAAAACACCAATGATGCCTGGGAGTAGGGATGACACTGATGATACCTGGGAGTGAGTACAGCATCGATGATCCCTGAGAGTTGGGATAACACCAATGATGCTTGAGAGTGAGGAAAACACTGATGATGCCTGGGAGAAGGGACAGCTCCGATGGTGCCTGGGAGTGGGGACAGCAATGATGATGCCTCGTAGTGAGGACAACACCAGTGATGCCTGGGAGCAGGGACAGCACCAATGATGCCTGATAGTGCGGACCTCACTGATGATGCCTTGGATTTGGGACAGCACCAATGATGCCTAGGAGTGAGGAAACCAGCGATGATATCTGGGCGTGGGAACAGTGATGATGGGCCTGTGTGTGGGGACAACACTGATGATGCCTGGGAGTGGGGACAACAACGATGATGCCTGCAAGTGGGGACAGCACTGATGATGCCTGGGAGTGAGGACAACACCTTTGATGCCTGGGAGTGAGGACAACAGAGATGATGCCTGGGAGTGGGGACAGCACTGATGATGCCTGGGACTGAGACCAGCACCAATGATTCCTGAGAGTGGGGATAGCAGCAATGATGCCTGGGAGTGGGGACAGCACCTATGCTGCCTGGGCGTGGGGATGGCACTGATGATGCCTGGGAGTGGGGATGGAACTGATGATGACTACAAGTGGAGAATGCATTGATGATGCTTGGTAGGAAGGACAATAGGACAATACTGATGATGCCTGGGAGTGGGGATAGCACTGATGATACATGGGAGTGAAGAAAACACTGACGATGCCTGGCAGTGAGGACAACACTGATGATGCCTAGGAATGAGGAAAACACCAATGTTGCCTGGGAGTGGGGACAGCTCCGATGATGCCTTGGAGGAAACACCAATGATGCCTGGGAGCGAGGACAGCACCCATAATGCCTGGGAGTGGGGACAGCACCAGTGACACGTGATAGTTGGGACAGCACTGATGACACCTGGGAGTGAGGAAAGTATCTATGCTGCCTGGGCATGGGGACAGCATTGATTAATGCCTGCGAGTGTGGACCACATTTGTGATGACTAGGAGTTGGGAGATCCCTGAGGATTCCTTGGAGTGGGGAGAGCACTGATAATGCCTGGTAGTGGGGAGAACACCTATGATGCTGGGAGAAGGGACAGCACTGTTGATGCATGGGAGTGGGGATAGCTCTGATGATTCCTGGGTGTGAGGACAACAGTGATGATTCCTGGTAGAGGGGACAGCACTGGTTTTCCCTGGGAGTGGGGACAGCGCCAATGATACCTGGGACTGGGAACAGCACCAAATGCCTGGGAGAGAGGACACCAGTGATGCCTGGGAGTGGGGAACAGCACCAATGATGCCTGGGATTGGAAATAGTACCAATGATGCCAGGAAGTGAGGACAACATTGATTATGTCTGGGAGTGTGGACAGCACTGACAATGCCTGGGAGTGGGGACAACACCGATGATGCCTCAGAGTGGGGACAGCACTGATGATGCCTGGGGGTAGGTACAGAACTGATGATGCCTACGAGTGGGGACAGCATCCATGGTGCCTGGGAGAGAGGACAACAATAATGATGCCTGGAGTGGTGGCAACACTGATGATGCCTGGGAGTGGGGACATCAATTTTGATGCCTCAGAGTGGGGGTGCAGCGATGATGCCTGGGAATGGGGACAGCACTGTTGGTGCTGGAGAGTGAGGACATTAATGATGCCTGGGAGTGGGGACAGCACTGACAATGCCTGGTAGTGAGGACAACACCTATGATGCCTGGGAGTGAGGATAGCACCAATGGTGCCTCACAGTGGAGACAGCACCACTGATGCCTAGGAGTGAGGAAACCACTGATGGTGTCTGGGCGAGTGGACAGCAATGATGATGCCTGGGAGTTGGGAAAGCACCAATGAAGCCTGGGAATGGGGACAGAACTGATGATGCCTATGAGTGGGGTCGGTATTGATTATGCCTGAGAGGGAGGACAACAATGATGATGCCTGGAGTGGGGACAGGCACTGATGGTGGCTGAGGGAGGACAGCACTGATGATGCCTGGGAATGGGGACAGCACTATTGATGCCTAGGAATGAGGACAGCATTAATGATGCCTAGGAGTGGAGACATCACATATGATGCCTGGGAGTGGGGACAGCAGTGATGATACCTGGGAGTTGGGGCAATAGTGATGATATCTGGGAGTAAGGACAGCAGTGATGATGCCTGGGAGTGAGGAAAACACTGATGAATCCTGGGACTGAGGACAGCACCGATGATGCTGAGGAGTGGGGACAGCTCTGAAGATTCCTGGGAGTGGGTACAGCATTGATGGTGCTTGGGATGGAGGACAACACTGATGAAGACTGGGAGTGGGGACAGCACTGATTATGCCTGGGAGTGGGGACAGCACTGATTATGCCTGGAAGTGGGGACAACATTGATGGTGCCTAGGCAGAAGGACAACACTGATGATGCCTGGGTATTGGAACAGCACCAATGAAGCCTGGGAATGGGGACAGTACCGATGATTTCTGGGACTGAGGAAAGCACCTATGATGCCTGAGAGTGAGGGGACAGCACTGATGATGCATCAGAGTGGGGAGAGCACCACTGATGCCTGCGAGTGGGCACAGCATCATTGATGCCTGGGAAGGAGGATAACAATGATGATGCCTTGGAGTGAGGACAGCATCAGTGATGCCTGGGAGTGAGGATAACATTGATGATGCCTGTGAAAGGAGACAGTACTGATGGATGCCTGGAAGAGGGGACAGCACCAGTAATGCATGGGAATGGGAACAGAACTGATCATGCCTGTGAGTTGGGACAGCATTGATGATGCCTGGTAGGGAGGACAACACTGATGATGCCTGGGAGTGGGAACAGCACTGATGATGCCGGACTGCAAAGACATTAGTAATGATGCCTGGGAGTGAGGACAAAACTGATGATGCCTGGATAGCACGGGTGATCCCTGGGAGTGAGGACAGCCCTGATGATGCCTGGGACTGGGGACAGCACAGATGATTCCTGGGAGTTAGGACAACACAGATGATTCCTGGGAGTGATGACAACACTGATGATGCCCGAGAGTGGGGACAGCACCTATGATGCCTGGGAGTGGGGCCAGCAGTGTGAAGTATTTCAGGTGCCTCTTCTGTATGTGAGGAGGAGTATTAGCAGCCCTCCTTCCTGTATTTATCTGTGGTCACTGATCTTGCTCTCAGCAGTGATTATAATAGATTTTTCTTTGGACTGGTGAGGGGTTTGGGGCAGTAGTTGTTAGGAATAAGCTGAAATAGTGGAACCGTGCCTCTGCATTGTTTCTTCAGTGAAAGGAGTGAGATGAGGAAAGCAGAATAGAAGGATAAATTCTTATGCCCCAATCATCCCATGGGCTCAGAATTAGCTATTTTATGGAAATGAGAATGCCAAGTGTTTTCACCCAAAAAATGAAAATTGGTATTAGTTAAATTGTTTTTAAAGATTTTTAAAAGACAAAATTTTTAATGGAATTAAAGGCGTAGAACCAGGAAAGTGAATTAGAACATATTTAGGAAAAATAAATGAAACAGGGGCAGATAGTCCTCAGTTAGTTATGATGGTTTGACTTAGATTTCTTAACTGTATGAAGTTTTTATTAAGATGTAATCCCACTGTAAGTTGAGGGACTCTGTATAAATTACAAAGGGAAAATAACCTAAGTCAATTGCATTTCATTGTAACATAAGTATTTTTTTCAGATAGACTCTTAATGTAATAATGCCCTTTTTGTTTAATGTGTACATTCTATATTGTATACACATTATTCTAACTTTCAAAACACAAGACTCTTTCCTAATTTCTCAAAGTAGGCCTAATGTAAGTAAGTGGACAACTACTTCTACACCTTGCTTTCTAAGTTGTTCACAACAAAGCATCTGATTATAGAAATCTTACTATTATTTTTTAGAGATGGAATAAACTCTTGACCTCAAGTGATCCTCTCACCTCAACCTCCACAGTTGCTGGGATTATAGGCACAAACCACCACAACCTGGCTAAAAATCTTAATACAGTAGAATCTCTGTAAGTTGACCACCAAGGTAAGGGACTGTCATAAACTGGTCAACATACAGACATGATCAACAAAAGGAACTAGGCCTACTCTGCTAATACATATATGTGGTACATGTCTAGTCTGTTAAAATTAGGTCAATTTAAGGAGGTGGTCAATGTACAGAAATCTTCAATTGTGAAGGTTCTTTTGTAATTGTTAATATGTTCCACTTTCCATTCAAAAAAATACTGTCACGTGGTACCTAACATTACCAAATGAGAAAATAGAAGCAAAGGAAGTGTGAACTTTCTTTTGTAGTATTTTTTTTTTTTTTTGGCTTAATGATTTCAGCTTATGGTTCTATGGAACATTTTTCTGCTTTATTATTATTATCATTAATATTATTATTATTATTATTATTATTTTAGAGACAGAGTCTCACTTTATCATCCTCCATAGAGTGCCATGGCGTCACAGGTCACAGCAACCTCCAACTCCTGGGCTTAGGCGATTCTCTTGCCTCAGCCTCCCTAGTAGCTGGAACTACAGGCACCCACCATAATGCCTGGCTAACATTTTTCTCCTTTTATAGTGGTGGGAAAGTAGAATTGACTGTGTAGATAACCTTGAAAGCTAATTCCATAAAATAAAGGGTATAAACCATAATACGACTTAATCTGTTAAAGGAGAGGGCTTGATGAAAACATAAGTCCTAAGATTGTATTCTCATACTAGGGAAAAATTTTGATCCATTATGTATCCCATAAGATTTGATTTATAGTTTTAAATGTATGAGTGGTTTTATATTTCTTTTCTTTTCTTTTTTTTTCCCCCTGAAACTGAGTCTCATTCTACTGCCCCAGGTTAGAGTAGCATGGTGTTAGCCTAGCTCACAGCAATCTCAATCCTTCTGCCTCAGCCTCCTGAGTATGTGGGACTACAGGTGCCACTACAACACCCAGCTAGTTTAAACTATCTTTAGTAGAGGCAGTCTTGCTCTTGCTCTGGCTGGTCTCGAACTCCTGCACTCAAACCATCCTCTTGCTTCAGCCTTCCAGGGTGCTAGGATTACAGGCATGAGTCACCACATCTGGTGGTCTTACGTTTCAACAGGAGTACCACCTAATAGACTTGCAGAAGAGCATAAAATTTCTATTTGACATGGAATTATGTTTCTGCCAATAACTCAACATTTTGAGGTCATTTAGCATACCATGTCCAATTTGAGACTGGATACAAAAATATCTTAGAGCTGAGAATAGGTATAGTAAATTGCACCAACAAAAACCTTTTGTGTATCTATAGGGGAGGAAAAGTCTTCATTGAGTTTGTGTGAAAAAATGTGGTATAAGCTCTTTGTGCTTTAAGCACAGTAGATGGGACGTCATATTTTATAGTGATTAGTTTGTATGGTTAATCTTAAGTACAGATACCAAGAATGTTACTACACATGGTTCTTTGTCCTTTTTCTTATTATTTCATCTTTAATTAATTAGGATCCCTCCTTTTCGTTCCATAAATGTTTCACTAATTTTTTTTCTTTTATTTTTATTTTCATGTTCATATTTTCTTTAAATTAATATTTTTTTACTAACCTAAATTTTTCTCCTTGTGCTTTAAAAAATTATGGGACAGTAAAGTTGTCTTCAGATGTTTTTTATTTTCACCCTAACACTGTTTGAGTTGGCTTGTAATACATGCTTATATTGCATAAATTTCTCTTCATGGAGAAGAGTTACTTCCAGCATTAACACTTCTGAGAATTGTTTCAAAATTTAGTTTATTGTCTTAATGTTAATAAGACTTTCAGAAGACTTGTTTGTTTGTTTGTTTCTGTCTTTTATCCCCAAATAGTATATTTGATTTTGTTGTTATAATGGGGTTCTATAACACTTCAATTGGTTTGATTTCAAGATTTTTCATAAAATTATAACCAACTTTTAGTGATTTTTCTACTTTATCCAGCACTTTAGAATAGTACTACAAATACAATTATGCTGTTAAATTTGGGAAGAATTTATATATTCTTTAGGGGATGTATTTTTAATAAAATATTAATAGCTTTTAAATGTATGTATTAAAAGCAAGACTTTAATAAAGCTAATACTGTATTCATCTATTAGCTAAAACTTTATGGTGGCAGCAATAATAAATTATATGATTTAGTTTCTAGCAAGGTATAGAAGTTTGTAGTGTCTTTTTACAGTTATCACTGAAATATAACTAAAGTTATGTAGTGTCTAACTGTCCATTAGGGTATATTTCATTGGTCAAATGTTTAACTAGTCTGATACATGGCTTTTACTTTGGGGAATTTTGTACAGTTGATGCTATTTCAGAACTTGATATAGGCCTGTTCAATGTTTCCACTTCTTCCTGGCTAAGTCTAGGAAGATGGTGTGATTCCAAGTATGGTCAATTTCCTTCACATTTTCATATTTCTGGGAATAGAGTTTTTTGTAATATTCATTAAGTATTTTTTGAATTTCTACAAAGTCTGTGGTTATCTCATCTCTGTAATTTCTGATTGATGAAATTAGAGATTTTATTCTTTTATTTCTGATTAGGTTAGCCAAAGGTCTATCTATTTTATTGACCTTTTCAATTTTGATTCACTGATCTGTTGTATAATACTTTTATTTTCAATTTCATTTAATTATGCTCTAATTTTGGTTACTTCTTTTCTTCTGCTGGGTTTGGGGTTGGAATTTTCTTCCCTTTACAGCTGCTTGAGCTGTCCCATTAAGTTGTTGATTTTCTCTCTTTATGTTCTGTTGAGGAAGGCTTGCAATGCTACAAATTTCCCTCTTAGGACTGCCTTTGTAGTATCCCAGAGGTTCTGGTAGTTTGTGTCTTCATTATCATTTTGCTCCAAAAATTTGGTAATTTCTTTCTTAATCTCATATATGACCCAGCTATCATTTAGCATAAGATTATTTTATTCCCATGTCTTTATGTGACTTTGCAGATCCCTGTTATTACTGAGTTCAACTTTTATTCCAGGATGGTCCAAGAAGATACAGGGAATAATTTCTATCTTTAAAAGTTTCTGAGGTTAGCCTTGTGACCTAAGATGTGATCAATTTTGGAGACTGTTCCATGCACTGATGAGAAGAATGTGTATTCAGTTTTGTTGGGATGAAATGTTATGTAGATGTCTGTTAAATCCAATAGTTGAATGGTTAACTTTAAGTCTAAAATTTCTTTGCTTAGTTTCTTATTGGAGGATCTATCCAACACAGCCAAAGGGGTGTTAAAATCTCTGGCTATTATAATGCTGGAGGTAACCAAGTTGCTAATTTCAGTTACAGTCTCTCTTATAAATTGAGGATCATACTGGTTGGGTGCATAAATGTTAAGAATTGAAATCTCATCATGTTGAGTGTTTCCCTTAACAAATACGGAGCGACCATCCTTATCTTTCCTTGCTTTTGTTGGCTTAAAATCTATTGTATCTGCCAATAAAATTAAAACATCTGCTTTTTTCTGATTACCATTTGCCTGAATTATATGTGACCATCCCTTCACCCTGAGTCTATATTTATCTTTTAAGGTAAGATGAGATTCTTGTATTCAGCAGATATCTGGCCTGAGTTTTTGTATCCAGTCAGCCAACCTGTGGCTCTTTATAGGGCAACTTAAGCCATTCACATTAATTGAGAGTAGTGATAAGCCTGGTATTATTTTGGGTGTCGAATTTTTTGAAATTACAGTGGACATTTTTAATCATTTGCCACTGTGGAATTTGGGTTTTGATTAAAATTTTCTGGGTGAGTTTACTTGGGTGGTAAAGTGTTGTGGTGTCATTGTGGAGAACAGATCTTAGAATATCCTGGAGAGCTGGTTTAGTTATTGCAAATTTCTTCAGCATGTGAATATCATTAAAGTATTTAATTTCTCCATCATAAATGAAACTCAGTTTAGCTGGATATAGGATCCTGGTTTGAAAATTGTTTTGTTTTAGGAGGTTGAGGGTAGATTGACCATCCTCTTCTAGCTTGAAATGTTTCAGCAGAGAGATCTGCAGTCATTCTAATATTCTTCGCTTTGTAGGTTATGGTTTTCTTACATCTGGCTGCTTGTAGAATTTTCTCCTTCATATTAACTTTGGCAAAGTTAATTATAATGTGCCTCAGAGATGTCTTATTTGGGTTGAGTTGTGGTGGGGTTCTGAAACTGCTATCTTAATTGCAGAATCTCTTGGCATGTCTGGGAAGTTCTCCTTCCATTATCTCATTAAGTAGAGCCTCTGTGCCTTTCAAAGCAACCTTGTTGCCTTCAGGAATTCCTATAAGGCAAACACTACTTTTCTTCAAATTATCCCAGAGCTCTCAGAGAGAATGATCCATTTTTTTCCCATTGAATCATAGCTGTATACTTTAATGCAATTATGGGGTATATGGGCTGGTCCCATATACAATCTGAAGTATTTTCATCAAACTGGTTAACATATCCTTCATGGCATTTTCTTAGTTATTGTGTTAAGACCTTTATATTCTGAATTAAGAAATTTTCACTTGTACCCTTCCTTTTTTTTTCTTTTTCTTTCTTTTCTTCTTCTTTTTTTTTTCTTTTATTGTTGGGGATTCATTGAGGGTACATGGAACCAGGTTACACTGATTGCATTTGTTAGGTAAGGCCCCTCTTATAATTGTGTCATGATCCCAACTAGTGTGTCAGCCCCCTTGCCCTCCCTCCTCCCCCTGCCGTCTCCCTGCACCACCCTTCCCCCAGCCCCACCATGTACTAGTCATCAATTGTCCTCATATCGGAATCGAGTACATAGGATTCTTGCTTCTCCATTCTTGTGATGCTTAACTAATAATAATGTGTTCCACTTCCATCCAGGTTAATACAAAAAATGAAAAGTCATCTTTTTTAATGGCTGAATAGTATTCCATGGTATACATATACCACACCTTGTTTTTTTTAACCTTCATAAGATTATCTCATAAATTATGTGAAAACATTTGTGTTCTGCATTTAGTAGGTTTCACCTGTTCCTTATAAGATGCACCATAAGTGTGATCACACCATTTACCCTGTCTCCACCCATCCTCCACCTCCCCCTTCCCTCCCTTACCCCTTTCCCCATATTCTAGTACTACAATTGGGTTATAGCCTACATATGAAAGCTATAAATTAGCTTCATAGTAGGTCTGTATACATTGGATACTTTTTATTCCATTCTTGAGATACTTTGCTAAGCAGAGTGTGTTCCAGCTCCATCCATGTAAATATGAAAGAGGTAAAGTCATCAGCTTTCTTTAAGGCTGCATAGTATTCCATGGTATACATGTACCATAATTTATTAATCCATTCGTGGATTGATGGGCACTTGGGCTTCTTCCATGTCTTAGCAATTATGAATTGGGCTGCAATAAACATTCTGGTACAGATATCTTTGTTATAATGTGATTTTTGGTCTTCTGGGTATATACCTAGTAAAGGAATTATAGGATCAAATGGCAGATCTATTTTTAGATCTCTGAGTATTCTCCAAACGTCTTTCCAAAAGGAGTGTATTAGTTTGCATTCCCACCAGCAATGTAGAAGTGTTCCCTTTTCTCCACATCCATGCCAGCATCTCTGGTTTTGGGCTTTTGTGATGTGGGCTAATCTTACTGGAGTTAGATGATATCTCAAGGTAGTTTTGATTTGTATTTCTCTGATGATTAAGGATAGTGAGCATTTTATCATGTGTCTGAAGGCCATGCACCTGTCTCTTTAGAGAAGTTTTTCTTCAAATCCTTTGCCCATCCTAAGATGGGATCACTTGTTCTTTTCTTGCTAATACGTTTGAGTTCTCTGTGGATTCTGGTCATTAAACCTTTATTGGAGGCATAACCTGTAAATATTTTCTCCCATTCTGAGGTCTGTCTGCTTGCTATACTTACTATGTTCTTGGCCGTGCAAAAACTTTTTAGTTTCATCAAGTCCCGGTAGCGAATTTTTGATACTGCTTCAATTGCCTGGGGGGTCCTCCTCATAAAGTATTCGCCCAGGCCAATTCTTTCAAGAGTTTTCTCTGCACTTTATTCTAGTATTTTTATAGTTTCATGTCTTAAGTTTAGATATTTAATCCAGTGTGAGTCTGTCTTCGTTAGTGGTGAAAGGTGTGTGTTCAATTTCAGTCTTCTACAGCTCACCAGCCAAATCTCCCAGCACCATTTGTTAAAAAGGGAGTCTTTTCCCCACAGAATGTTTTTAATTGGCTTATTGAAGATCAAATAGCAGTAGGTAGTTGGTTTCATCTCTTGGTTCTCTATTCTGTTCCAAACATCTACCTCTCTGTTTTTGTGCCAGTACCATGCTGTTTTGATCACTATCGAAAATTGTTGTGTAAATTGAAGTAGGGAATAAAGTACAATGGCCCACTGTCCCAGGTAGGTGATTAATCCCCAGCTTTGACTTGGCAAGGTCCTCCAACACATTCTTTCCTTTAAGGCATAGCTGCCTGCATTTTTCAGCAAAGCCACTTCTGTGAGCTGGAGGCAAATATCCACTAAAAACTCACATCTAGCCCAAGTACTAGAAATGTTCCTTCTCAGGGCCTCATACCCCAAGGAGCACAAATGAGACTGATTCACTTTACGAGGATGCAGAGGACTGTGCCCCCTTAATTTTTCCCCTTTTCTAATTAAGGCCGATTTGCCTGCACTGCTGTCATAGCCAAAAAGACAGCAGCATGATGATTACTAGTTTTCTTTATCTGTTGGACCTTTTTGCAAATGATATAAAGTATAAAAATTATGAGGCAAAACAGGAATAGAGTACCCGCAAAAGTTTCAATCAAGGCATGAATCTTATCTAATGGATTAAGTTGGGCAATTCCATCAGAATACCTCACAATAGCTCATCTCCATTGATTTGTCCTAATTTCTCTTCAAACGTTTTGTATACCTGATGTTGTAATTCAATAATATTGGCAGTTAAATTTTCATGGTTTAGCAAATGTTTCCTGACTTTATGCCAAGGAAATAAAGTTTCATTATAAAAAACAGGAGTACCACAATAAAAAGAAACATTCTAATCACATTTCAATTTCATTTGCTTTTTAAAACTATATAATTGATCTCTTAACAAAACTACTGTCTATTCTAAATCAGTTAACTCATTGTGAATTTCTGCATCAATTTGTTTTTGAGTAGCCCACAACTTTTCTGTATCCCTATGCCCAATTACATACAAATTTTTCTATCTTTATGGATTCAGTAAGGGCTATTCCAGTGGCGGCTGCAGAAGCAGTAACGGTTATAATCCTGAGGATTGCTGTTATCAGTAGACTGATAAATCACTTGGTCTCCTCATCAGCTTCAGCACCAAATTCACAAGAATAGAAATCACGAGGGATTCTTCCCAAGGCCTCATCATCTTCACTTGCAGTCAGACTCTGGTCCTGGCATGCAGGAGAGAGATCCTATCTTGGGGAAAATCAAATGTCATAGAAACATTAAGACAAGTAAACAATTGACAAAATCCTGGACAATGAATTTCTCCAGTTTTTTCATTCCATGAACTGTTGCCTACAAGCCAAACAAAAGGCAACTTTACAAAAGCTGGAGTGAAATACGATTCTAGCCACTTAAAATGGAAAGTAAGCTGAATGTAATGTTCTGGTTTATAAATGTGAGTGTCTTTCCAGGCCTGAAGGCAAAATAAGGCTGTCCCAGGTTTCCACAAGTCTGGCTGGGATGGATATCCAGGAATGCCTGAGGCTGGTGGTGAGAAACCACTCTTCCCACAGTAATTCTTTTGAAGATGAATATATAATATCAGTTGCATTTCACTGGTAACTAAGGTCACCAGCATCAGATTCGAGTCCTCCACTGACATAAGCATGTCTACAACCAATAAAAATTCCAAATTTAGTTTGACTGAGGGTGTAAAGATAAGACCTTTGACATTTAGACCAATTAATCTGATCTATAATATCAATAAACTCATGAGGCTTGCAACGGGGCAATTGTGGCAATAAGGAATGCCATGTCACTATTGATTTAGCAAAAGTCATAGTAGAAAGCATG
Organism: Perodicticus potto; assembly: GCA_963574655.1. Taxonomy (NCBI): domain Eukaryota; kingdom Metazoa; phylum Chordata; class Mammalia; order Primates; family Lorisidae; genus Perodicticus; species Perodicticus potto. Next base: position 23,385 of record CAUYRH010093826.1, read on the forward strand.
TACATATCTTTATCTCTGGGAGTATTTCTCATACTGACCCATTGCTGAGCCCCAAAAGACAAACAAGGGGGCTCGGGTTCAACACAAATAGGAGGTCCCATAACTCCCATAGAGTAATTCTTAAGAGGTGTGCCTCCTTCCTCAGGTTTAAATGGACCATGATCATCATATGGGCCAGGAAGCTATGAGGTTTCATTGACATAGATAGAAATGGAAGGTTCAAACCATGACACCCCTCTGAGTAAAGGAGGGTTAGGAATATAACTCCAATAAATATAATTTAAATCAGCACTTACTTGAGTATTAAGAATGGCTATCATTCTTAATGATATTGAAATATTTCTTCTTTTTTTATTGTTTATAATATTTCTGGAATTGCTTGTTTTGTAAAATCATTGTGGTCTAAGAGTTTATGATAGTTTGAACTTGGTTATTTAATTTAATTCATTGCTTAATTACTATTTTTCTATCAATGATTATACTGTGGTTAATATGTTAGCATAGCAGTATTCCCAGATAGTTTTTTGTTTGTTGGGAGGTGGGCTTTGCAGGGACAGAGTTAATACTTTGCACGAAATATCTTATTTTATAACAGTGAAATTGCTTTCTCTGTTGTCTTGTGATTTTTTTTTTGAGGCGAAATTTAAGTTTTTGTGGGAGTAGTATTATTATACCTATCTTGAGTGTCTTGCTTGTACTGTATCACATCATACCTTTGTTTAATTCTTAATAAACTGTTCACTTGTTAAAAAAAAAATTTAACAACATCGCAAGAAACAACATTCAGGGAGTAGTTGGATGATTGCTCGACGTCATTATCACTGACGCATCTCTGCACAGCTCAGTGAGCTCTGCCTATGTCAATTGAAGGGGGGAGGCCTGCTCGATCCTGTGGCGCAGCCTGTGAAAGGGTCGTGGGCTCTGCTGGATCACCCAGTCCTCCAATGTCAGGGAGGACATTCTTATTGCCAGATTCCTGGCCTGCCTCTGATAAGAGCAGCAGCAGGACCTGATGACCATGCCAGAGCTTGATGAATTTGTCTGGAAACCAGAACTCGTGTTTTCTGTAGAGAGAAGAGCATACCCTCTACCCCAACACACTACCACTGCAGGCATCCATTGATTGGAAGACAAATCTTTATAATAAATAGGTTGATCAGTCAGGGGTGGTGGCCGTTTTACCCATAATTTATCAGAAGGAGTATTGCCTTCAGTGTCCAGATTTAAAAAATTTAATGTAAATAATGTTGAATGTAGTCTATTTCTAGGAGACTTATTATGTACTATTTCCCCTTTTTGTTTAATTAGCATTTCTTTAAGAGTACGGTTATATCTTTCAATAATTGCTTGACCTGTGCTATTTCCTGGTATTCCTGTGATGTGTTTGGTATTATAGTTTTGAGAAAATTTTTGAAATTTTTGAGAAATATATGCAGAGCCATTGTCTGTTTTAATAGTCAATAGCACGCCCATTACAGCAAATGCTTCTAGTAAATGAGTAATAACAGAATCAGTCTTTTCTGACATAAGGGCAGTAACCCATGAAAAACTAGAATAAGTGTCAATTGAATGATGAATATATTTAGATTTACTAAATTCAGGAAATTATGTTATATCCATTTGCCAAATTTCATTAGGCTTTTGTCCTCAGGGATTTACTCTGTGAGGCAAGTGGGGAATTGTAATTACCTGACAAGTGGGGCAAGAACAAATAATTTGTTTAGCATCTCTCCAGGATATAGACTATCTCTGTTTAAGAGATGAGGCGTCATTATGATGGATTGCATGTTCTAGTTGTGCCTTTTGGCCAGTGCCAATTGGCTTATCAATTGACTCATTACCTGTGGCTGGGGGACCAGGCAAATTAGAATGAGCTCTAATATGAGTAATAAAAATTAGCACATTCCGACTGTGAATTAACTTCTGGAGAATAAAAAAGAGGGAGTACAATTCAGTTCAATCATTAAATAAAGTGGTGGTTTCTATATTTTGGACAGTATATGTTGAATAAATTGAATCTGTAATTATGTTTAGAGGAATATTAGGGAAGTCTTGTAAAACTAATCTAACAGCATATAATTCTGCTTTTTGAACTGATTTGAAAGGAGATTGCTGCACTTTATTAATATTACCATTTGTATAACTGGCCATTCCAAACTTTTTGCATCAGTAAAAAAAATCTGAGTATTAGGAATTGGATGAAGAGAAATATTTTTTGGAAGGATCCATGATGCCTTCTTTAAAAACTGTAAATGTTTGTCTGGAGGGAAATGATTATCTATGGAGCCTAATTAATCAACCAGGGCTATTTGCCAATCTTCTGACATAACAAATAAGTCTGCAATTTGTTTATTTGTTAATGGGACCACAATTCTAGTAGATCCCAGCCAACTGATGAAGTTGATAACAACCTCAAATGATTATACTAGCAATTTTTTGAATATATGTTTGTAACTTTTTTGTAGCTTTGTGAGGTAAGAATCACCATTTAATAAAAGCAGATTGTTGAGCTAACAATCCAGTAGGAGAATGATTGGAGGGGAAAACATATAAAATAAAATCTTGATAATTAGTAATTCTATCTAATTGGGTATCTTGACTATGTCTTTCTAGTCACTGTAATTCTTTTTCTGCTTTAGGAGTTAATGATCTAGGGCTATCTAATTTTGGATTCCCTTCTAATATAGAAAATAGATGCGTTAATGAATAAGTGGGGATTCCCAAAGAAGGACAGACCCAATTAGTATCTCCTAATAACTTTTGAAAATCATTTAGGGTTTTAAAAGAGTCCCTTCTAATTTGCACCTTTTGGGGAATTATTTTGTGAGCAGTCATCTTATAGCTTAAGTAATTCCAAGGATCAGAAGTTTGAATTTTCTCAGGTGCAACATGGAGACCATACATCTGAAAAAACTGACAGGCTTGCTGAACAATAGTATTTAAAATGGACTGATCAAGATGGGCAATCAGAATGTCATCCATATAATGATAGAACAGTCCATCAGGGAACTTAGAAGCTAATTTTTGTAAAGGCTGTTGTACAAACATTTGACATAATGTAGGGCTATTTAACATTTCCTGGGGCAAAACCTTCCATTGAAATCTCAGGCTGCAGGAGCTATTATTCATTTTAGGAATAGTGAAAGTAAACCTCTCAGAATCCTTAGGAGTCAAGGGGATATTGAGGAACCAATCTTTTAAGTCAATAATAACAATATGATAATTTTTAGGAATCAAGGATGGATTCAGGAGGCCTGGCTGCAGAGCTCCCATCAGATGAATAATATAATTATTTTTTCTCAAATCTGTTAACATCCTCCATTTTCCCGACTTCTTTTTGAGCACAAAGACGGGGGAATTCCATGGGCTTACAGATTGAATAATATGATCAAGTCTTAATTGTTCATCAACCAACTGATGGAACGCCTCTAATTTTTCCTTGGAGGGGCCAGTGCTCTACCAAGAGGGGAACGTCAGACTTCCAACTGAGAGGAATGGTGAGGTGCTCAGCAGCGGCACCTACAGGAAATCCTCAGGGAGAACAGGGAACCCAGGGCCTGCATGGTCTTTCCCAAGGCGGACAGTTTCTAAGGGTCTGGAATTAGCACCCTGAGAGGGATCAAAACCCATGTCAAACATCATATTTTTGGCAGCAGAAGAGATAGTGGGGATTGATAGCATAGCTCCCCATTGTTGTAATATATCCCTTCCCCATAAGGTAATAGCAATGGAAGCTATATAGGACTTTAACTCTGCCGGTTGTCCTTCAGGCCCTTGGCATGACAATGTTTCAGTGCTTTGTTCTATATCTGACATTGTTCCCAGTCCTACAAAGGTAGCCTTAATAGGCTGTTTTGGCCAGTTATGAGGCCGTGAAAAGGAGGCTATGATGGAAACATCTGCTCCATTATTGACCAATTCTTCCAACTTAATGCCATCAGAAAAGGTGACATAGCATCAAGGCTGTGAATCATTTAGAAAAGTATGCCAAAAAACATGAGTTACAGTGCTGCCAAATCCACCCTGTCTCTTAATTGGTGCAGATTTTCCTTTGTGATAGAGTAAAATTAAAAGTTGAGCAATGCGTTGGCCAGGATTTAGGGTCATGGGCTGTGTTACAGAGGCAATGATAGAAATTTCTCCATGATAGGCAGCATCAACAATGCCAACATGGCCATGTAGTCCCTTTATTGAAGAGCTACTTCTCCCTAGGATAAGTCCAACCGTTCCCTCTAGAACAGGCCCGTGCAACCCTGTGGCCAAAACATATGGAATATAACAGGGTACTAAAGAAGCCTTGTCAACAATGGGCAGATCTAATGCTGCACTGTTATGAGTAGCATTAAATAAATCAGAAACGAGGGTCCTTTTAGTAGACTTATTTGGGGGAGGATCAACTTTTACAAACTTGATGGGCTGGAGGTTCCCTGATCCTGAGCTTGAGCAATCCAGCTGCTCACTGTATATATTTGACTCAGTTTCCCCATGTTGTTTAATTTCCGGCCCCTGATCTGACCTGCCTGGGAGTTTCCCAAATCTGGGGGAGAGAGGAAGTTACCATCCTTATCTTTGATAGATCTGCATTCATTAGTCCAAAGTGTCCCTTTTTTACACCTTTGACAAAGTTCTGGAGGAAGAGAGGGGTTACTAATTTTCTCTTCCTTACCCTTTCTACAATCTTTACTAATATGTCCTAATTTCCCACAGGTGTAACATCTTGGAGCATTACGTTGTTTCATGACTACAGCCATATGAGCCCCAATTTGGTCACCAATAAGAGCGGCCTGAAAGGAGCTAGACCCAATGTTCCTGCAGGCTTGAAGAAGCCTGATATTGATACTTCTTATCAATAAGAAGTATTTTCCTTGTTTTTTATACTGGCCAAAATACGGCGACAGTCGTCATTCGCATTCTTGTAAGCAAGAGAAAGTAAAAGCATATTTTGAGTCGCTGTGCAGGGAATTGACCTTTTGATGGTGGCACGGAGCCGTGCAAGAAATTCAACATACACTCATTTGCCCATAGCAGAGCTTTTGTAAAGAACTCTCCTCCAGCCTCATCAAGTTGGGCGCAAGCATACATGCAAACATCTCTAACTTGGAGAAATACTAAGTCAGGCAGAGTGAGTTGCTGCTAATGTCGATGGTATACTCCAGTCCCAGTCAACTGATAATAGACGATATTTGGATCTTTCTCATGTTGCTTACTGGCTTCACTTCTCCACCAGGAGCAAAATTGTAAATACTGAATGGGAGAGAGAGTAGTTTCTGCAATTCTTTCCCAATCATGGGGGGTTAGGAATAGATCCCCACAATATGATCTTAAAAGTTCTTGAACGTAAGGGGCATTAGCACCATAGGCAGAAACAGCATCTTTTAAGGTTTTAAGAAATTTCAAATCGACCTCAGCATATCAAGTCTCATTTTTGCCCTGTAAATTAATAACCTTGTTGATGGTGCCTTTTCATATCCTGCCCAATATCTTCCCAAACAGCCAAACTCAACTGGTTTTTGGCATTGGGAGAAAACCAGTAATAGCATTTTTAAATAGTTTTAAAGAGATGCTGAAATGTCTATGTCTTAATTGAAACTCCCATTGAATCTAGTAAAGACCGTAACAACTGCATATATTCTTCCTCTGTGGAAGCTGCATTTCTCATTCTGATTCCCTTTATTTTAATGTTACCTGGCCAAGAGTCCTGAGTTCTTACTGCTCAGTGGTAACCTCTCAGTTCCCCCAGTTCCCAGTGTTCTTACCTCAAGGTCGGTGATCAGAGGTCCAATAGGCAGTCCGACCAGGGTCAGTCCAGCTGAACACCCTGCTCACCCTGCAACAGATGTTGCTGCCACCCAGCCCCCCCGATCAAAGACACAGAGATAGCACCACAGATGAAATGATTGATTTGAAAGGGAATGGCTGACACTCATTCAGGCATTTCAGCAAATTTATTTCTTCCAACAAGGCTTATATAGGCACATAACTTAATCAACAAGCACATGACTTAATCTTATGACTTAATCAATAAACATATGACTTAAACCTGGCCCCAGGCCTTTTACTGCCTGGTACTTCCAGGTCTATGGATAAATTGGACTAAGTGATAACCACTTATTACGTAAAACTATCCTTATCGGCTAAGGTTTAACTGACTTA